>CAUYPK010072500.1:0-28308 GCA_963574355.1 Loris lydekkerianus | reverse complement strand
TAATTTATTTTTTATTGTTAAATCATAGCTGTGTACATTAGTGCAATCAAGGGGTACAAAATCTCCCTGTTTTATTCATTTTCTGAATGATTCTTTTGTTTTCAATTTCACTAACCTCTGATTTAGTCTTGGATATTTCTTTTCTTCTGCTGGGTCTAGGCTTAGATTGTTCTTCTTTTTCCAATTCCATAAGATGGTTTCTGAATTTGTTGATGCGCTCCCTTTATGTTTTTCAGAAGTAGGCTTCTAACGTGATAAATTTTCCTCACAGAGCTGCTTTTGCTGTATCCCACAGGTTTTGGTATCTTGTGTCTTCATTGTTGTTTTACTCAAGGAAGTTAATGATTTCCTCTTTTATCTCTTCCTGAACCCAACCTTATTCAGCATAAGGTCGTTTAATTTCCATGCTTTTGTATGGGGATGATAATTTTTGTTGGAGTTGAGTTCCATCTTTATTGCCTAATGGTGTGAGAAGATACAAGGCAAAATTTTAATTCTGTTGACTTTGTTGAGGTTTGATTTGTGTCCTAGGATATGATCTATTTGGGGGAATGTTCTATGGCACAAGGAGAAGAATGTATATTCTTTAGCTTTGGGATGGTGTGTGCCGTATATGTCTATTAAGCACAGTTGTTCTAGGGTCACATTTAAGTCTTTTGTATCTTAGTTTAGTTTCTGTTTAGAGTATTTGTCCAGCCCTGTAAGAGGAGTGTTAATGTCCCTTGTTATTATGATGTTATAGGATATCATATGGTTCAGACTAATTAAGGTCTGTTTCAAAAATCTGGGAGCATTTAAGTTGGGTGCATAAATAGTTAAAATTGAAATGTCTTCTTTTTGTATTGTTCCTGTGACCAAAATGAAATGTGCATCTTTTTCTTTTTTGACTTTACTTGCTTTAAATTCACCCTGTATCCAAAAATAAGATTGCAACCCCTCTTTTCTTCTGAATTCTATTTACTTGAAAAATTCTCTTCTATCTCTTTACCCTGAGTTTTAATTTGTCCTTTAAGGCTAGATGTGTCTCCTGTAGACAGTAAATAGATAGCTTGTGTTTTTTTATCCAATCAGCCAGCTTATGCATCTTCAATGGGAAATTAAATTCATTAACACTTATTGAGAGAATTGATAAGTGTGGTGGAGCTCTCTTCATCTTATTTTGTGAAAGTTTATTGCTTAGTTTTATATTTTGTGTCATCATGGAAGCTGGATTTGTTCTTTATCTTCTGGGTGTTTATTTTGCTGGTAGTCCATTGTGATGGTCAGTGCGTAGAAAAGGTCTAAGTTTTTCCTATAGAGCTGGTTGCATATCAGTAAAGGATTTGATTTCTCTATTAATGTTAAAGCTTAGATTAGCAGGGTTTATAATTCTGGGATGAAAATTGTTTTGTTTAAGTAGGTTAAAGGTAGATGACCATTGTCTTCTGGCTTTGAGAAGTCCACTGACACCCTAATGGATTTGCCCCTGTAGATCAATTGGCACTTACTCCTAGCAGCTTGCAGAATCTTCTCTTTTGTCTTGACTTTGGGCAGATTCATGACAATGTTTTCTGGAGAAGCTCAATTTGAGTTGAAATGACCAGGGGTCCTGTATCCCTCTAAAAGGAGTGTGTCAGAGTCTTTGGTGATACTTGAGAAATTTTGATTTATGACATCCTCTTCCATGCCTCTGAGGCAATCTTCTTTGCCTTCTGGGGTACCTATAACTCTTGTTTGAAGGCTTCATGAAGTCTCATAATTCTGTCAGTGAACATTCTGCTTTCTCTCTCTTTTTTTTTTTTTTTTCCTGTCCCTTTAACTGCCTATGTCAGCACACTCAAGAGCTTTATCCTCTCCTTCCGAGATCCTTTCTTCTCTGTGGTCTAGTCTGTTATTGATATTTTCTACTGCATCTTTAAGTTCCCTAATTGAGTGCTTCAATTCCTTCAGCTCTGCTATATCCTTTTTATATTCTTCATATTGTTCATCTTTTATTTGATTCTGTTTTTGGATTTCCTTTTGGCTATTTTCCACTTTCTCAGCAATTTGCTCCATTGTTTTTACCATTCATATTTTAAATTTCCCTTTGGTCATTTCTAACATTTCTTTATAGGTGGAATCTTCTTCAGTTGCTACCTCATGATCACTAGGGAAGTGGGGGAGGAGCGACGGGGGGAAGGTGCTCTGGTCTGGTTTTTCATGTTGCATGGGTTTTTCTGCTGTTCCTTCTTCATGAGTGTTTTTTTTTTTGTTTGTTTTGTTTTGTTTTTTTTCTTGTCTGTTTCCTTGTCCTACTTTTTCCATTCACTTTCTCTTGCTCTTTAAGTTACTGTGCCTCTGACCTAAGGTGCTGAAGTGTTCTTTCAGTAAAGGATGCTGCTGTAGCTGCTGCTGCCCATAGCCACCACTGTTGGCGGACTCAGACCGAATGCAAATATTTGCTCCTTCTCCTCTGCTTTCGTCTTCCTCCTGTGGTCCCAAAGTCTCCTGCTGCCTCCCTCTGCCCCTGAAAGGATGTTTCTGGGCAAACCCCCACAATCCTGAGGTGCCTGGAGTCTTCTCTCCCCTATCTCACTGTACTCATTTTTAAAAAGCTGTTTCTTGTCGCCATCTTGCTCCACCCTCAAAATATGATTTTTATTTTCACATCCTTGCACTTTTATTTAATAGATTTCTGGAATAGCTACAGATTCACAGTAAAGTTCAGTGGAAGGTTCAGAGTGTTCCCATATGCCCCCCACTTCTGAACCCCCCCAACATGGACAAACTACCTCCGACCATGTCCCACACCAGCATGTGTGAGTTTCAGTGGATGATTCCACACATCACCACCCAAAGAACACAGTTCACACTAGGGTTGACTCCTGGTGCTCCAATCTGTGTGTTTGGACAAGTGTTCAATTATATACCCTGTTTCCCAAAAAATAAGACATCCTCCAAAAATAAGACCTACTTACAGAAAAGATAAGACATCCCCTGTAAATAAGACCTAGCACATCTCTGGGAGCAAAACTTAATATAAGACACTGTCTTATTTTCGGGGAAACAGGGTAGAGTCACCATTGCAGTATCACACAGAGAAGCTTCACTGCCCTAAAATATCCCTTGTGCTCCATCTGTCCATCCCTTTTTTCCCCTGCCCTGAAAACCACTGATCATTCTACTGTCTCCATTGCTTTACCTTTTTCCAGGGTGTCATACAGTTGGAATCATGGTTTGCACCCTTTTCAGATTGGCTTCTTTCACTTGGTAACTTTAAGTGTTCTCCATGTCTTTCTATGGTTCTGTAGCTCATCATTTTTATTGCTGAAAGACATCCCATTGTCTGCATATGTACCATTCACCTACTGAAGAACATCTTGATTGCTTCCAAGTTTTGCAATTATGAATACAGCTTATATAAACATCTTATATAGACATAAGTTTTCAACTCACTTGAGTAAATCCCAGGGAGTTCCATTGCAGTGGTAATAGTACTTTTAGTTTTGTAAAATAACAGCAGACTGCCTTCCAAAATGATTGTGTACCGTTTTGCATTCCCACAGCAGTGAAGGAGAATTCCTGCTGCTCCCCATCCTCAACAACATTTGATGTTGTTGGAATTCTGGATATTAATCATTCTAATAGTTGTGTAGTAGTTTCTCACTGTTTTAATTAGCAATTTCCCGATGACACATAGTGTGGAGCACATCTTCAAATGCTCAGTTGCTCTCTGTACATCTTCTTTGATGAGATGCCTATTAAAGTCTTTTGTCCATTTTTTAATGAGTCATTCACTTCCTTCTTATTGTTTTAAGAGTTCTTTCTGTATTTTTAGATACCAGTTTGGTTTTTTGTTTGTTTGTTTGTTTTTATCAGATTTGTCTTTAGGAAATGTTTTCTCACAATTTGTGGCTAATCTTATTCTTTCCACATTGTCTTTTGCGAGGCCAAATTGCTAAAACCTTACCGAAGTCTAATTTATCAATTCTATTTTTCTCACACCATGCTTTTGTCATTGTCTAAAACATCATCACAAAATGTAAGAATACCAAGATTTTTCTCTCATGTTATCTTTTTTTTATATTTTTGCACTTAACATGTGAATCTATGATCCAATTTGATGTAATTTTTCTGACAGGTGACAGTCTGTGTATAGATTTATTTTGTTTGTTGGTTGGTAGGTTTTTGGAGACAGAGCCTCAAGCTGTCACCCTGGGTACAGTACCATGGCATCACAACTCACAGAACCTCCAACTCCTGGGCTCAAGCAATTCTCCTGCCTCCACCTCCCAAGTAGCTGGGACTATAGGCACTCGCCACAACGCCCGGCTGTTTTTTGGTTGCAGCCATCATTGTTTGGTGGGCCTAGGCTAGATTTGAACCTGGCAGCTCAGGTATATGGCTGGTGCCTTAGCTGCTTGGGCCACAGGTGCCAAGCCTGTGTGTAGACTTATTTATTTTTAATTTTTTTTTTTTTTTTTTTTTTTTTTTAAGAAACTGGCTCTGGCTATTGCTCAGGTTGGACTCAAACTTCTGGCCTCTGCCTACCAAAGGACTAGTGCTGGCCCTTTATTATTTTTACAGATGCATGTCCAGTTGTTCCAGCATTATTTATTGAAAATATTAGTTTTTTTCTCTATGGTATTTCCTTTGCTGCTTTTTTAAAGATCAGTTGACTATATGTGGGTGTGTTTCTGGGCTCTGTATTTTGCTTCATGATCTATTTGTCCACTCTTTTGCCAATAATTTGTTGCCTTCTTCTATCTATTTTTATTGGGCTAAAACAGAATATAATTAATCTGACACTTTTTTCCAAAATGTATTTAGTATGAATTTTATAATATGGAAACTTAATTAGGAGAACATCTCCCAGTTTCCTACAAAATCAGTCTTGTTAGTTGTAAATATTTACAGAGACCTATCAGATTTTAGCGATTGACACAGCCAATTTCATTACCTTTAAAGCTGTGTGGAAGTTGCTTTGCCAGAAGACAGTCCTGCTCTGTTGGGACCACAGATAATTTGTCTCAGCATTTTGTTTTAATCCATGAAGTAAGTGTTACCCTTAGTTTAACAAAAGGAAACCTCACACATGGGCTTGTTACTTCATAGGTCAATAAAGTGACTAAGAACGTGCAGTCTACCACTGTCATGTTGAGTTTTTCCTGAATACATGCAGAACAGAATGCCTTCAAGGTATAAACAGAAACAAAGTTTTATATCTCCATGAGCCACGTTTTGTGTTAAGGAACACATAACTTGGTTAAGCAATCATACACCCCCAAATTTCCAGCTCTGAGTGACAGCTTGGTATCTAGGTGTCAATGCAAGCAGTTCATCCCTGCCATAAATAGACGGGCACCGCATGACTCCACTAGAAAGGGCCAACTACATGAAGTTACTTCTGCACCTGCCAGGTTCCCTCCTGCACCCTTAACACAGCCACTGACTTGTCTCCCCTCCCATCCTGCCTCCAAGTAAAAGCATCGAATCAAGACAGGGTACCCCTCTGCTGAAAACCTCCTAGGAGTCCTTGTGGCACTCAGAATAAAATTTGTAAACTCAGTCTTTATTTTGAACTCCAAACGAGAAAGGAAAAGTCAGTAATGTGAATAGACAAACTCAGAACCCAGCACCAATCTTGCTTGGTTCCTTGCACGCAGTAAGCTTAGGGGCTCACGGCACCGCAGTATTTTAATTTCTACTTTAAAACTAATCTTACATTCCCTCCGATCTTCCAGTCCTGCTTCCTTTATATGAAGTAACTCATTTAATTCATATGAGCTATGTGATTTCATTTGCCATTCTTGATGGAGAATAGCAGAAGAGATGAGCTGAGAGTAATTAGGGAAGGGTCACAGGTACAGTGAGGAGCCAACTCAGGATTTGGGTGGAGACTTGCAAAGACCACCTCCTCTTCCTAACATCCAGGCTATGTGGCCTCTGGGAGGAATGTATTAGCACTTATGGTTTTGAATTCTTATATGTTATAAAACAACACACAAACATATAGCAGCCCAAGTGGCTTCAAGGACAGTGCACATTTATGTCTAAAATTTTCTGGAAAAAATCAAGAATGAGAGGCCTTTTGCTGTTAGAAGGCAAATGTTGCATCAATTAAGAGAACTATTTTGTGCTTATGTAAAACATTACATTTGCAGCACATAAGATGGCTTAATTTGTACCTACATTTGAATTTTTCTTTTAAAATACATATCATGTACAGTTGCTTTAAAATTATAATGACAAAACAAAATTTCAAAATAAAATTGCTTCCCATTGTAAACAAATTATAGTACATTCCATTAAATAGCTGTTAAATAGCAAAAAGTCAATTTGCATTTTAAAGCCTGTTTTGGTACCCACTGCTATTTGTTCAGTAGCACAAGGAAATAAATATAATGTTTATAATAAAATGGAAAATGCACATTAACATTTTCTAAGTATCATTTCAAACTTTCTTTCAAGTAAGCATTTTTACCCTCTTGTTTATTGGACTTTATAAAAGGGATGTGTGGACATTTTGTTAAAATTCCTTAGTATTCAAAGACTGGAAAGCCTACTTAATTTTTATTTGAGAGAGGACTTTTCTCAACCTAAATTAAATTTAAAAAATTAGACAGAGCAAGCATAAAACTTTACTCTTACTCAGAAAATTTGGTTACTATTAAATGTTGATGTGTCTGTTTCCCCAAGGCTGTGTTGGTAGGAAACAGGTGCCTTTAACAATTGCAATAGTATATAGATCAGCACACTGAGTCTCAAGAGATAAGTGCTTCAGCCTTGATAAATAGTATATGTAAAGGGTAAATAAAATCAGTTCATTTCACCCACAGGTTTACTGAAATGAAGATCATAATAAATATGTTTCTTCTTACAATGGTGAAAATCTTCAGGGCAGATGTGTGTGGCTCATTTTTTTTTGTTTGTTTTAATTATTTACTGAGATGGGATTTGGATCACTGAAGATATGATTCTTGCTGGAAACATAATAAATCAAGTGAAGGCTATTGGTATTAATGGACTGGTTTTAAGATTTGACAAAATGATAAGTGAATGTGTGCTACGTACTGGGTATTTAGGAAGAAACAAAACTATTCAGTAACCTAATGAAAAACTAAGTTGTAATCTCAAGATGTGGGTACCTTAACGTTTTTTGGTCAAAACTATTAGTCATTGAAACAAAATAGTCATTTATAATTTATTTATGTGGACCTTACTGTGCACCAGGTGCCTTGGGGACTTTATATGATTAAATGCAATGTAAATACATTTGAAAAGAAGGAAAGAAAGCTAGGACCATACTGGATAGCTTTGTATGACCAGTAAATAGCCTAATAATAGAAAAACTAAGGTTACATATAAAAATTATATGTACATAATTGATATTTTTCTAAAACAGACACTTATTGAATGTATATCTGAACATCTGTTACAGTCATGTGTCACTTAAAGATGGGGATCTGTTCTGAGAAATGTGTCATTAGGTAACTTCATTGCTGTTTGAACATCACGGAGAGTATTTACATGAACTGATGGTGCAGACTGCTCCTCACCTCACCTCCAGGCATAGCCTGTCCCGCTGGGCTGCACACCTGTGTGACACGTCCTTGTACTGTGCACTGTACTGAAGGCAATGTTACCAGGGTGATGTTCGTATATGTAACATATCTAAAGGAAAAAAAGATCCAGCAACAGTACAGGTGCAATCATATGGGGCCGCGTCACATGTGTAATCTGTCCTTGACCAAAGCATCGTCATGTGGTTCATGACTACAATTATCTCCACTACAATTATCTCCACAGTTCAGATGGTAACAAACAAACAACACCAAAAAAGCACAACAGGAATGTTACGGGGTGTTTTGGAAGTAAATAAAATACCTTTTGATGTTGATGCTGTGGGTGGCTTTGCCAGAGTTAAGTCCAATAAGTGAAATAAGGAAATTCTAAGAGTTTAGACATTAAGTCTATGCCTGGATTAAGCAAGCTGTCTTTAAATACTTAGTGCAGGCTGAATTAGACCTTTTTAGGTAAATTTTCAGGCATTTTATGTAACTAAAAATCGCTTCGACATTAACTTAAATTATAAAATTACAAACATTTCTAAAGGCTGTGTTTGCCGGTATCATTACGTGGGTGATTTTCTTTATTGAGATCATACTCCACTGCCTAGCAGGGAAAAAAAGGAAGATGTAAGTAAAAAAACTAAGATAAGATGATTATAGAACAAACAAAATGCCATTTCCATGAAGAAAGAAATAATTACAGAGAATTTGGAAATTGCCACCTATAGATGCTATTAGCTCCAAGAAAACTCATGGTTCTTCCACGCAAGTCAAAGTTGAATCCTTCTTGGCAGAAATGGAGTTTGTAAAAGTTATTGAAGGTCATTAAAAACAAGTTAATTCCTGAGGCAAATATTTTGGTGAATTGAACTGTATTATATTTGAAATATTTGGCAAAATGTAAATTGAGTTATGGATTTATAAGGCTAATGCCTTTAAAGACTTTTCTGAAATGACAATTTCACCAGAAAATAAAGATATTCTGGCCAAATAAAAATATTACTTACATAATTGGGTAAAACACTTGTATATTCATATTTATTTATAATAATTTATCTAAAAATTACTCAAAAAATAAATCTAAGGATTATTTTTATAGTAGCCATTTTTCACATTTTAAGCTTCCTTGATATTACTGTGATGATATCAGAAAGGTGTATTTTTTAAGTTTATTTGTGCACAGAATTTTTATAACATTTTTGGTTATGTTTGAATCAATTATAGTGAACTTGTATAGAATGTAAATGTAAAATACATTTATTACTATGATTGTGAAAGAAACTATGATTTCTCTAGCTATTTTTTCCAGGCTTAGTAAATTCATCAATATGGTCAATTGCATTGGCCATTGATTATGATAGACATTAGCCAATGATGCTTCTTCTCTAGAGACATGGTCTGGTCCCTAACTTCATATACTTTGGTTTAAATATTGTTGTTATTTTCAGAAAAATATACACTCACATGCAACTGAAGCTTCGCATATACTTTCAGCATATTTATAATTTTTTTGAAGTACCCCTTATGACATTATACTATTGCTACTAGTATTGTTGCTGTCACTGCCGCCACTGATCTCGGTTAGCTACCATATCCTGGGCCTTTATAGGGGTATAAGTAGGTGATCTCCTTTAAGACCTGTTAAAAATCTTTCCAGGCAGTATTAATGCAGTGCACCTGGGTGTGTCTGTGTGTTTATCAACTCAGCAATATACAATATATGGCACGCACATCTTTCCCAGAGAGAAAGAAGTGAAGGCATCTAAATTTCTGAAAATTAGTGTCCAAGGTCGTCCTCCATTTTACAGTTACTCTTCCAAGTTCCTTGGAGGATAAAGAGGCAAGTGATACATCAAATTGTTTCATGCTCATTACCCTGAAGAGATTTCACCCCCAAAGCACCACCTACCGTTGTGCTCGTGACCCAGCATCTCACTCTGACTGCAAGCTTTCCACAGCATATGGGAACACTCTCATGTGATCATGGGGGTCGCAGAGAAGCTCCGAAATAACACATGATGGCGTTGATTTTTCCCAGCACAATCAGTTTTGTAGAGTAGGCTCTTTCCACTCAAAGCAAGCATGGTTTAATTTTTGGAGAATAAAAATGATGATGTTGAGCATGTTTCTCTTCCAGCGGTGCCCTGCCCCAATGTTGAAGCTCAGCTCTCAGAGCACGTCCTCTGGAGACTGGTTTCGGGCTCTCTGAATGAGTATGGAGCTCAGGTGCTCCTGAGCTGCAGTCCCGGTTACTACTTAGAGGGCCAAAGACTCATTCATTGCCAAGCTAATGGGACATGGAGCGTAGAGGATGAGAGGCCAAGCTGCAAAGGTGAGTGACAAGTCACATGCTCCCAGGCCACTCAGTTACTGAGTCACTCATGTCAATGGCATCCCCCTTCCATGGTATTGAAATCTATTATTGTTCTATAGATCAAAAACAGTCCTAAGGACCAAAAGGCATATGGAATATATTTTTATTGCAATGACATAAATAACACACTTAAAACATATGACTTCTGGATTAAAAGTTAAATGTTGCCTTTTCCTTGTTAATGACTATATTTTATGAACTTCAAAGTATTAGAATACTCAAATATTTCAAATCAGCTCAAAAACAAAGCAGGCCTACATTTAAAAAGATAACACCTATTCTATACCCTGGCTATTCAGAAGTTCTAATTAGGATCTCAGGGAATAGTCTTTATGCAAAAGATACTGTGTTCTCGAATAATGACTATCTGGAAAAGAAAGATGATTATTCTCTTTGGTACACGATAAGCAGTTAAGGCTTTGAGTGGATTTTATAATAAATATGAATAAATAGAAAAATAAAACAATACAAGTATTGTTCTAAGCACTATTTGTTTCAGACAGACTTAATAATACAATCTTTAGTTGATTGTTCACAGGAAATTATCATGCCTAGAAACAAGTAGTTAGACCAGTGTATAATTCACAAAACATATGGCTTAGTAAGAATAAACCAGAATTTTAAAAAGGAAAAAGACAAAATAATGAATGCTTAGCTACTGTTGATAATAATTTTAATTTTCCTTTTAATAGAACAAAGGCTAATTAAACACATACTACAGACTCTTCACCTGGATCACTCAGACAGTTAGGAGGGATGGCCAACCTCAGGAAGTTCAAAGTCTTATTGTTTCATTTCTTTCTTGCATGATTTTTTGTTTCTGCTTAAAAAGCAAGAAAAGTATTTATTACAGAAATGCATGCATCAGAACAGATTATCTTTGCATTTAAAATGTTATACACACACACATACACGGACCTAGAGCCCTACATTAGACATCTGTTACATTACAGATAGTCAAAGAAAAGGGCCTCAATTCTGGACCATATCGCTTTCCTAAATGCTAATTTTTTTTAATTTTTATTATTTTTTTTTTACATATACATGTGTTCATTAGGTTTCCACTTTTTGCCTTCACAAAATTTAAAAGGCTGAAAATTTAATAACAATAGCAATGTTTAAGATAAAGACTAGAAACAAAAATCTCGTAAAGAATGAACGAAGATAAATACATTCAGAAAAAGAGATCAGATGATTGCTGTCTTCTATAGTAGACATGCTCTTGTTTGACAATGTGTTACTTTCTTTGTATTATTATTATTGCTTAATATTTCAATGCAGCAATTGTCTGATTTCTTTTGATTTTTTCCCCTTTTTTTTTCCTTTTTTAAAGTCATATATACATAGATCATGTATACATTTATGCCTGTGTGGGATTCCATGTGTTGATTATTTGTACAAATTGAAGTGCTTACATCCAACTAATTAACGTAGCTTTCACCTCATTTACTTAATCACTGTGTTAAGACATTTGTGTTCTATACTTGATAGCTTTGACTTGTACCCTTACAATATGCTCCATACTAAATGTTAATTTAAAGTGCTCTTAAATTAGGCCTCAGTAAACTTGAGAAGTGGGTGGGTTGGTCCTGATTGTTGGTAGAGCTATGGCTGGACTGGTCATTACCTGTATGGATGTACGTGTCCATCAGCAGGGGTTTGACGGGGTAAACCGTAGAATGGAAATCTTATTCCATTCCATTGTCGCAATAGACAGAAAATGTCACTCAGAACATCCTATGGTTGAATTTTCTTTAAAATAAATGCACAAATAGATGCCCAGCTAACATCTAGTAACTCTAGGGGCCAGCCCATTATCCCAGAGGGAGCCAATTTCATGTTTGAACATCTTTGCGTTAAGCAAGGCCTTCTTTTTGACTTATATCTGGTGACTGAGCTGAGCTCTCTCCCTCTAAACCTAATAAAATAATCCCAGACCCTGGTCTACACAGACCCTGGCCTACACTGCAGGTCTTCACTTAAAAGTGGCCCCAATTATACCCCAAGAAGAAGGGGAAAGGGGAGAGGAAGGGGAGTTTTGACAGGGTGGGTAGAGGGAGGGTAATTGGGGGGACCACACCTACGGTGCATCTTACAAGGGTACATGTGAAATTTACTAGGTGTAGAATATAAATGTCTGAACACAATAACTAAGAAATGCTATGAAGGCTATGTTAACCAGTTTGATGAAAACATTTCAAATTGTATATAAAACCAGTGCATGGTGCCCCATGATTGCATTAATGTACACAGGTATGATTTAATAAACATCCCCCCCCAAAAAAAAAAGTGGCCCCTGTGAGTCTCCTGGTAAAGAGGAAAGAGCCCCACCCCTCTCACACCTTCCACGCCAGCCAGCTGTTGACGGCCCCTCATGGTTTGCAGGTCGCTGGGCTTTTTTCAGTATATACTTGAGTGTGAAACTCATGAACTTATTCCTATTGATCACACTTACAAATAAAATCTCTATTTTGGATAGAGAGGCTGTTTTGTTGTTGTTGTTGTTTTTGTTTTTTCTTGCAGTTTTTGGCTGAGGCTGGGTTTGAACCCCCCACCTCCAGCATATGGGGCGGGCGCCCCACTCCTTTGAGTCACAGGTGCTGCCGAGGCTGTTTTTGCAAATATGAGAAATAATGTGTTACATTGAGTTCTTTGTTAAATTAGAGCAAATTTCAACATAAATAGTAGAATTGAAGGAGAGAGAAAAAGACAAATGGCTGGTCATCCACAGTCTTCGTGGGGCGATGTGTGTGTGAGCAAGATGTCCTTGTGGACTCAGCCAGCAGAGTGTTTTCCAAGTACTCGGTCCCTCCCTGAGAGTTGAGAGGAGCCACTTTGCATTAGGAATATTAGTGCATTTTTAACAGAATTGGAAAAAATGCAAACGATAAATCCAGTCTTAGAAACTTCTGAGGGGAGAGAATAACATGGGAATAAGGCTTTCTCTCAGATGGCTGACCAGGGTTGTTTTGGTGGTAGGGTCTCTCCCGTGCAGTCAGGCTGTCGGGGTAACTACCAAAGGAAACGTTAGTCCCGTAACCTGTTACCCAGCTGCTGAAATGCTAACATTTTGCTCCATTAGTCCTTTATTATTCAGTAAAACTTATTGGAGGAAAAGCTTAAAATAATTTTGTCACCAGAATATTTTTAACTGTGGCTTAAAGAATAGAACTTAATAGGCTTAAAGAATGTGCAAAAGCGGAGGCAGGCTTCTCGGCATCTGCTGTTTGAGGAGCGTTGAGACCTCCAGGAGGAACTGTGCTCAGAACTCATTGTTATTTCATGCTTTTCTGACAACCACTGAAGTTTTAAGACAAGATCCAATTATCTTAAATGGCTACAAATGGATCTTTAAATATCATAGTTCAAGGTGAAGTTCACACTATGTTTGGAAAAAAGCTTAATGAAAAGTTCATGACAAATTGTAAAAAATCTAAGACCGACTCGAATTCATTGACATTTGGTACAGCAAACATGTTAGTAATATTACCAAATGCATGAGCTATGACAATATAACAGTTTAACAATCCCCAAAACTAATAAATCATGAAGGCTCTTTCAACAACAGTAAAGTTCCGATCATGATGTATCCCCAAGCTAAATCTCCAGATTTCTAGTGAGTCACCAGCCCTAGAACTTGGCCTGGTTTGTCTGTCCAGTTAAAACTGAGCCTGGGTTGCCTATCTTAGAGCAAAACCAGCTTAACTAAGTGGGATGATGACAGTACAGTGGTGCACGCAAAACATGTTTTCCTCGCTTAAATTATCTTTAAAGGTTTTTGTACTTTTTGTTCAATTCACTTACTAGGTGCTGATCTGTTACTAACACAGATTAAGCCTGATTATGCGCCAGCCATGGCTTTACACACTTGCGTTATCCTATGTCTCAGTTCAATGTACAACCTCATGAGGTAGCTGCTATTATCAACCGCTCATAGGACCCAGTAATCTTTAGGAAACTGGCCAGACCAGCTAGTACTTGGCAGCACTGGGCCTAAGCCACGGTAGCCCACAGGCAGAATCCAGGTTTTTCATCCCTGTACTTTCTTGGCTCACTTAAGTTTACTGTTAATGCAGACTCAGGAGTGGTTGCCGCCTGCCAGCTATGCCCCCAGCACTTGTCAAGGCAGAACTCATTGACCACTGTTCACACTTCACTTTGAGTAGTTTCCTGAAGACTTTCATTCTTACCTGTTTATGACACACGTAAGCCTTGGATGAGGGGGTGGCCCCGATGGCTTCCTCCTCTGAGACGCTGCAGTGTTCTTCTCTTGAACATTCATGGATTTGAAGTGCAGAGATTTCAGTGGAGGGTGACCAGTCGTCTGTCTCCTGGACTGGAGCATGTCTGTGGGTATGAGGGGACATGATCAACTGTTGAGCTGGGACCACAGGTATAAGCGTGGTGCACAGGGTCACCCAAACCACAGCCGCTTACAGTCTAGTTTGTATGAATTATGAATAGATTTTAATTTTCTGAAGTCCTTTATCCTTTTGATCAGCAACTTATGCAAATAACTAAAAGAACAAAGTTGTTCAACACTACTACCGCCTAGATTGATTGATTTGGGTATGGTCAGTTCACTTTCATCCATTTCCAGTGGTTCCACACAACATCCACTAACGATGATGCCATTCTTGGGATTTTTAAGAACAGAAAAGTAGACAGACCGCCAACTTATTCAACAGATATGCCCGTAGCTGCATATGTCTGTTTGCTGTGTATTTTTTCAAGAACGTTTTAGCCACTTATGAGCACAAAGATGGAAGAACATGAATAGGGATTTGAGGGATCTGGAATATTTTGGAATCTAATCTAAGCATTTAAGTTTTCATTTCAAGGATATAAAAGAGGAAAACTAAGCTTCTTAGATGATCATTCCGTCCAGCCCTAAGCAGACATCCTTGGTTCATGTTTCTGATGCAAACTAAGACTAAAAATTGGCTTCTTTTTTTAAATACAAGAGTAATCTGCAAATATTGAGATCTGAAATGATATTCACTATTTCTTTTTCCTTCTAGTTATCTCATGTGGGAGCCTGCCTTTTCCCCCAAATGGTAACAAGATTGGGACGTTGAAGGTCTACGGAGCCACAGCAATATTTACATGTAACACAGGCTACACACTTGTGGGCTCCCAGGTCCGGGAGTGCTTGGCAAACGGACTCTGGAGCGGCATGGAAACTCGGTGTCTGGGTAAATGAATTCCTTTTCTACTACTTAGTTAATTCAAATAAAATTTTAAGAATAGATTGTAACGGTCGTATCTACTATTAATGTTGTAATAGAGTGTTACTAAATCCTACCTGGGATTTTAATTGTGCTTCAGAATATGAGTCTTCTGTGAGTATCTAAAGGGATTTTATTTGTAATCTGAGCAATAAATGAAGGGCATATATTGCTGTGACTGACATAAAGACTGTTTTACAGAGTGCAGAGAATATAATTACACTCAAGTGCACTCAAAAGTGAATTTCAAGAATGCTACACATTTTATCTTTCTAAGACTTTAAAAATTATGTCAACAAATTCAAGTGATATTAATCAAAATCAGTGTAAGCACAATGAGTTGTTTAGAAGGGAATGCGTTAGAAGGGAATACTAAAACATTAGTATCAGAGGAATTACACACAGCATGACCTTCTTTTTCCCAAGGTTAAAGTATTCTGTATGAGAATTTAAAAGATGGGTTAAAAAGTGTTTTGAGGAAATGTATGAAAATTTTTAAATAAACAGTTTAAAGTTTAGTAATCACCAAAGAGTGGCAGGTTTACCACCCGTTCGCAGAATACCTTCTTTGGCTCTAGTTCTTTTGAATCTTTTCTATGATAATCATGTTTTAATCACATTGTAATCACAGGATTACAATCTTTTCTGTGATTATCCTGTTGTAATCACGCAAAGCCATAGGGGGGCAAAGTTTTCATCTTCTGGATCTTCACGAGCTAGGTTCACTTCCTGAGCTAAGCCCAGATTGGGAAACTTTGAATAGTAGAATCTGTCCATCTTTTTATTTGGAAGAATTTGAAGACAGGGAACGAAAGAAATATTATAACCATGGAAAAAACCAACAACTAAAAGAAGCTTCTTATGCTTATCCACAAAATGGGGCCCTTACATGCAGGTTGCTCGAACACATTCTCTCTGTCTATATGTATAGGTGTGTAAAGTTGATTTATTATTTAATATATTTAATGTATTATATCATATATTATTGAATACACATATATATTACTGCTGGATGTAGCTATTATCATTTTTAGTAGGCTATGGAAACTCCTTGGAATATGTGCGGTTCTTCATGTAGAGAGTCACAAGTGCTTCTGAGGTTTTTTATGCATTCCAAATGTTCATCTGAAATTGGTCAGCCACTGAGTGGCTCTCTCCTGTAGCCAGCTTTGGTATGGATGACAGCTTCTTTGTCAATGTCAGTGCAACTTGTCACTATAGAAGGGAGCCAGGTGGTCCAAGACACTTACATCTCTAAGAGTAACTGATAGGATGGAAATTAATAACAACTTATATTCAATTACTGCCACGCTGGCTATAGGCACATCCCTGAGCTCGTCTTCTTGGTCATTACCAATGCAGGATGCAGAAATAGCTATTGTTGGAGCCTGGCGAAGGGGGCTTTGAGTGGCACATTCAGTTTATGCAACTGTTACTTCATGGGTCAGCACAAGTCTTACTGATCCCCACTAAGCCCCTTCCTATCCTCTGTTTTTTCTAAGGTTAGGACTTGGAAGTATAAAGGGTGAGATGTGTAATGAAGAGCTGGCTGTCTGGAGATGCCCCCAGACCTTGCTTCAATGGCATGTAATACCTCTTAGAAGGGTTTGTAAGATGAGTTGCTCAGAAATGAGTCCATTTGCTCAGAAGAAAATTAGCTGAAAATTAGAAGGAAGAAGAATGCCCTGATTACAATATATAAAACATTAGTATCAGAGGAATTATGTACAGCATGTGAGGAATAATACACTGGTGGGAGGCTCAGAGTATTTATAAAAATAGAGGAGAATTAGAAGTGACACATACCCAGATATGTGTACACAGTCATGGGTGATACATTTAGTGTGAAGATTTTAAGTATAGTTTCACAGCTACCACTGAGACAAGAAGTGTTAAGAGTCTTAATATATGGAGCACACTAATGAATCCCATCCCTTTATCAAAGAGAGAGTTGGCTGGTGCAGTAAGTTTAACCCGGAAAAAAACAGGTGTCCCTTGGAAACCAGGGGTCTGTGAGATGGTGGGGAAGATGGGCAGAAGAGCAGAGGTGACATCATTGCTGGGAAAAGTTCACTAAGTCTCAGGCAGAGGAACAGAGTGTTGGTGCCCGTCCTCAATCTAGCATGGATCTTTATTGGAATAGAAATTAGATACGTCCATAATCCAAACATTAGCTACCTGATTTAGAGGCAATAATTGTGAAGGATGGTATTTATCGATGACTTTAAAAATCTACATTTTTTGAGATTAATCTTATTGAATCCTCATTAGAACATAGGGTAAGTGCTTATTCATTCTATTTCCAGATAAGGAAAAAAGCATAGAGAAGTGAGGAATTTGTCCAACATTTTAAATCAATAAATAGCAAAAGCAGCATTTACATCTGAGCAGTTTGATTATACAGCACAGACTTTATAAGATTAGGGTATGTAACTAGCATATCTGAGTAAAGTTTGCGCTCAGTTACTGCTGCGCTGGCTACAGGCACATCCCTGAGCTCATCTTCTTTGTCATTACCAATGCGAGATGCAGAAATGGCTATTGTTGGAGCCTGGGGGAAGGGGACTTTGAGTGAATTTTCTCTCTCAAAAGGAAAGTATAAGATGAGATAGTTGTAACCAGGAGTGAAACAAGTGGGATTACAGTACTGTGTTACCCCTGACCCAAGGCAGGCGCCGTAGCTGGGCCTCAGTGCCGGGCTGTCCAGCGGACTTTGCCCCCTTTTCTGTGATGTTCCCAGGATGCTTATATGCTCTTCTTCATCAGTCTTGCCATTATTTTTTGTTTCATTTCTTAATTTGTCATTTGTATTAACCCTTTACCTGTTTCAATGACCTTTATCTGGTCATTGTTAATGACCCACTTGGAAATGTTAATGACCCACTTGAAGAGCTGGCTGTCTGGAGATGCCCCCAGACCTTGCTTCAATGGCAAGATTTCTTCCAAACTCTATGGATTTCTTCCAAACTCTATGACCTTGGGTAACCGTCAGGCTTAGTTCAGCCATATGGGGATGAACTAGACCAGGGGTCCTCAAGCTTTTTAAACAGGGGGCCAGTTCACGGTCCCTCAGACCGTTGGAGGGCGGGACTATAGTTTTAAAAAAAAACCAAAACTATGAACAAATTCCTATGCACACTGCACATATCATATTTTGAAGTAAAAAAAACAAAACAGGAACAAATACAATATTTAAAATGAAGAACAAGTAAAGTTAAATCAACAAACTTATCAGTATTTCAACGGGAACTATGGGCCTGCTTTTGGCTAATGAGATGGTCAATGTCCGGTTCCATATTTGTCACTGCTAGTCATAACAAGTGATCCAAGTGTGCATCATTCAGTCCCAAGACTGAGAGGAGGAGTTGAGAGACAGAGAGAAGGAGGGGAGTTGGAGAGTGCCGTGCACATTCCACACATGCGCACTGCGGCCCAGGAACAGTCTGCTGCTAAGCAGGACAGGCAGCGGTGGCAAAAACAGGGCAGACAGGATAAATGTCCTCAGCAGGCCATAGTTTGAGGACCCCTGCTCTAGAACTACCAACAACCCCAAATGTTGGTGACAATGTGGTGCAACTGAAATTCTCTTACATAGCTGGCATAAGTGTAATAAAGTACATCCATTTAACAAAATGTTTGCAAATTTCTTATAAAGTTAAATATATACCTAGCCTATGATCTGCCAATTCTACTTCTAGGTTTTACCCAAGGAAGAGGAAAACATAAATCCACAAAAAGATGCGTGCAAGAATGTTCATGGAAGCTTTATTAATAACAACACCTGACTGGGAACAGCCCAAATTTTATCAACAGGAGAATAGATAAACAAATAGAGGATATTGATCCAACAGGATACCATTCAACAACTAAAAGATGAGGAATGTTGATTCATGGAACAACATGAAAATGTTGAATGAGAATATTTCTATGAAGTTCTAGGATATGTGAAACTAGCTTCCCATAAGTGATAATGGGCTAAGATTTAAAGGACAATTAGGGTAGCAATATAATGAAGGCTCACGCAGTTCAGCTGGAATTTTGAAGGCACTAATGAAGATGGTATAAGATGAGGTGAAAGGGACATGGTCAGCTATATCCAGAATATGCTGGATAAGTTGGCATCACGAGAACAGAACAGTAAAAAGTGGTGATTTGAAAAGTGTGGAAAGCATATAGTTTTGTCTTGAATCACCATCACCAAACCAGGATTGTTATCTTGCCTTCCAATTTTGCGCTTTGCATAAAATTGCTTTGATTTGTATACTAATGAAAGTAATATCAGCTGCTATAAGAGATCTTCTCTGAAATCTCAGTGGCTTTACCTACTAGAAATTTATTTCCTGCTTATAAAAAGCCCTTTATAAGCGGGCAGTCTTTGAAGAGGTCACTCAGGGACCCGAGCTCCCTCCATCCTATAGCTCTGCCCTTTCCTTGGGCTTCAGGATCCTCTCTGTTCTGCTGGATAATGGAGAAAAAAGAGTGGAGAGCGCACATTGTTCTTCTTACCCACTTTGTGTCGGAGAAAATGGACATTGCTTCTACTCACATTTATTTCTTGAAAATAAGTCATGTGATTGCAAGGGATGCTAGAATATATAGTCCTTAGATGGGCAGATATGTCCCTGCAGTAATTCTATGCCCTGCAAGGGAAGAAACAATCTTTGGTAGATAACTAGCCATTTGTGTAACAATTAACACCTTTTGGCAAACACCTCTTCTCCTCCCTTTCTCATCCAACTGGAGCTCATTTCATTGTGCGTTTGCTGAGAACTTGCATGCCCAGAACAAACCCTGCCAACTCAAAAAGAAGTGCTGGATTATCCAGCCAGACAAGCTTACTGTGGGAGCTCTGAAGTTTATAAATCATAATGCAGAGGCAGTTTATCATCTGAAAAATGAGGAGGAAGGGTTGCCAAGGCTCAGATCGTAAAACAGATGTTCTTTTGGTGGATAAGAGTAAAAGAGATTTAAGACCGCAGAGACTGAAAACCCAGAACAGTAGCCAATTCTACCTGGAAAAAAAAAAAAAAAAAAAAAAAATCATGATGTCTTTAAAATATTCACTTTTTCCTTTTTATAAATCTTGCTTTCAAGGGGAGAATACTTTTTTTTTCTGTTTAATTACTTTCACTTTAAATTGGGATAACGCTGTTTTTCCTGTGTTTCCAAACCCCGGAAGTGTGGGCATTAATTTTTTCCAGTGCATGAAGAATACAATATGTATTGATGACCACAGATAAGATATGTTCCATGATAAACGTTGCTCTGCTGTCTTTCTCACTAAATCCTATTCAACATAAATATACCTCCTTTCAGCTGCAGCCATTCACTCTTATTAGTTAGCCACTGGATGGCATGAAATATTAAATGACAAGGGTTAATTCTGTTGTCAGCGAAGAGCTCCTGTCTAGCTTCCCATAAGGTTGCACAACAGGTCAATGTTTCTAGCTTTAAATAACAGCCTATGCTGGCCTTTATCAGGAAGATTTTATGCCATGACTATGTTGATGAATCTTGGTTTTGCAGTGGAAAAACAAAACTAAGCTGATTCTTGCTGCTACTGAGGAATTGGGGCAGGGTTGTTCCTGGGCTGTGCTACATTGATCTTCAGAATTTGCTTGTAGTAACTGATGCTTTGTAATTTTCTGCTAGTTCCTGTGACTAATGGGAGTTTCTGGGGTCTCTGTACTTTGGACCTTGGTCTCTCACTGTTAATTCTCCCTGTTTTTCTTATCCAGTGATTGTTTGTGTGAAAAGTGAAGGGATTGTTGCTATAAATTATATTGGTGCTTTATTAATTTGTAAAACAACCATACTCAAGCTATATTCACTTATTATAATGCATTATGCAATGCATTAGTAATGAATGGAAGCATTTTACTTAAAGATCTGCCTATAAATCAGTTGAACATGGGAAAAAAGAGTCATTGCTTATTTATGAGGTCTGGGAAAGAAATTATAGAGTAGACCTTCCCTATTCTCCTATTCTAAAAACATTATGAAACATTGATTACATGTTTGCCATTAAGTTTATGCTCCTGTTGCTGTTATGTTCCTGATATATTATTAATTTTTGTTAAGTATTAAATCTCTGAAATCTGCTTTAGATATAGGAGTGGAAGGCTTTGGAGCTAGGCAGTAAGGTTTGCTTGGGCAGAAGTTGAGTGTTCTTTCTCTTCCTGTGTTGAAGGCACATAGGAAGAGTCTTTGAAATGTGCTGTCATGATTGGAGTTACTACTGTCCAGAGTCCACTGAAGATCTGCTCCGAGTAAATGTAAATTAACACACATTCATTGAGTGTTTAGTCTTAGAACTGATGATGAGCCAAGGGGCTATTTGAAGACATGAAACAAAAAGGCATTATGGGAGCAGGACAAGAAGGAGCAAGATATCAGCAGAGATCAAAGCCCAGAGGCTGAGAGTCTGGTGAAAGGGTGGATGGGGGCTTTTGTTTCTCCCTCTCTCACAACTCTGGCACTCAGCAAGTTCATGAGCTGCTGGACAGACTTTCTATCCTTGTGAGCCCCCAAAGATGCTGCTGCTAGTGAAATGGGAATCTCGTTTTTTGTTGTTGTTGCTTAAATAGAGATTAGTCTTTTACTAATTTATACTAGCATAAACATTACTGATAACACCTTAAGAATACCCACAGGGGCCACAAAGTCTGGAGCTCAGATTCTTGGTTCAAATTCTGATTTTATTTATTTATTTTTTAAACTTCAAATTAAAATTGAGGGTACAATTTTTCAGGTTACATTGTTCTCACTTCCTAAGGTGAAGTTCAAGTTGTAGAAGAGCCCCTTACCTGGGGCAGGGGGTGTGCTGAACAACCCTTGCACTGTTCACATTAGTGAGGTCCTGCCAAATGCCCTCCCTTCTTCCCCTCCCTCTCCCTCCTCACCCCTCCCTCTTGCTCGACTGTATTCGTGTTTTATCATTTGTATGTGTGCGTGCTTATATATTGGTTTCACATTAGTATTGAGTACATTGGATATTGCCTTTTCCATTCTTGAGATACTTTACTAAGAAGAATGTGTTTCAACTCCAAGCTATATAACCTTGAGCAAGTCGGATAATATCAGCTTACTCATGTGCAAAGTGGGGGTTAAAAGTACTCGTTGCTGAGTTGTTTTGAGACTTCGAGGAGCATCTGGCATGTAGTATGAGTTCAATTAGTATCCTTTTTTTTTTCTTCTAGGATTAAATAAATAGTACTCTTACTAGTAGAACTTTGGGCACCAGAAAGGGAAGTGGATGTTTCATTTTCATGACCTGATCAATGGCCCTGGGAGTTCATGTTCTGTGGTGGTTGCCACTTTGCTCTGTGCTTGATTTTCTCCTTCACTGTAACTTCTGCTAAGAATAAGTGAAAATTCTTATCTTGTATGTGATGACACATATAATGTGTTTTTACTTCACCTTTTAGGTAGAAACATTCACAAAGGAGGATCTCAGTGGATCAGAAGAAGCAGAATCAAAGTAAGCTGCAGACCAGGAGCGTAGGATGAGGGTAGACTCACCCTAACGCAGGTGGCCAGGAGCACCCAGGAAAAGAGAAAAACCAGTCCTGTGTTAACCTGAGGTGCTCTGAGTGATCATCATCGTGAGACATTGCAAGATATGTGATGAATGAGTGCTGCAGATACTGCCAAATTCCTGGGAAGAGGAGAGAGAAAAATCTTTCCAACACAGAGGTTTCCATTTATTTCCATATAAAGGGAGATGACACAGGTTCACTTTGTGAATGTGTTTTTCTGGCCTCATATAGAGCAGTGCTCAGAATACAAATTGGGAAGTCTGAACAATATATGTTCTTTATGTAATTCCAGGGCAAGGTGATTTGCCATAAATGCTCTGAAAATTGAGTGAGGAGCTGTAAAGGTGTTATAAACATTGTGTTTCCTTGGATGTCCAGTGAATTCTGAGAAGCTTAACACTTGAAACTGTCGTGAGAAATCCATGAGCTGGCCTTCCTCGATTGTGGCCCCCTGACGGTAGCACTCGTCATAATACACCTGCCTCGGGTGTATTATTATTATTTTATTTTATTTTTAGTGGTGATGGGAAAGTCACAAGTTGGTCTCTGATAGGCTTTTCATCTTTCTAATTCTATATGAGAGAGAAATCTCAGGTGGCTCCTACAGTAATCTAAGGAGTTTATTTCAATCTTTCCTGACAAGGTGTGTATCTCAGCTCTACCACTTACTTGCCATGTAACCTTTGCCAAATTTATTTGGGCCTAGTTTCCCTGCCTATGAAATGGGGAAACTAGCTTCTCACAGGGATGTTGTAATGATTACAAGGGAAGATGTACTTGGTGCAATATCTGGCTTGTAGAACACACACACTCAATGAATGTTAGTTAGCATTAATCTAACTTTATCACTAATCTCCTAACCAAGTACAGTGGATGTATAACTTGGCTATAGGGACTAAAAGAGACACAGTCTTCTTTCAACCTCCACATTAACCATTACTCTTGGTTCCGGGTCAGGACCTGGCGATGGTCTGATTGTCTTCTTTTAGATGTATGAGGATCATATTGGACCATGACTTGCATTGCTACCTTCAGGTATCTGCTGCAAAGGCATCCCGTAGGTCTCAACGATTATCTGGAAATGTCAGATGAGCATCTCTGTGGTTTTATCCAATACTGTGGCTCAATCAAAAGCATCCCTCCCAGGCTTCTAGTGCCAGGGCCCCTTCTAAGCTTGTTACAGAGGTTATTTTGCACAAGCTTCATCACTTCTAAGAACACTCTGTATGCACTTACTGCATACATTTTTATCTACACCACTGTTTTTTTCTTGCTTATCTATGTTCATTAACATCTGGAACTAAAGCATTCTGCCAAGCTGATTGGCAGTAGCCAGTCCATCACTGTTATTTTTCCTTTTCCTTTCTTGCCATGGGGCTTATAATTAACAATAAATTTGACTTTGCCTCTTCTATCTCAATCTTCCCTGGTACAATACTTGAAAACAGCTTCAAGAAATTCCCTCTATAGTAGCTATTTACACAAAAACTAGAAGGCTGTAGAGTTGGAGCTGGACTTGTTCTTCTTTTAAAGTAATTTAAAAAATTATATATGTGTGTCAAATATATACATTCCATTTATACATAGTGTCTACAGCACATATCCCATTCCTTTCAACTAAAGGCCATAATAAGGTGGCACCTGTAGCTTAGTGGGTAGGGTGCTGGCCACATATACTGGGGCTGGCAGGTTCTAACCCAGCCGGGCCAGCTAAACAACAATGACAAATGCAACAACAACAACAAAAATAGCCGGGTGTTGTGGCGGGTGCCTATGGTCCCAGCTACTTGGGAAGCTGAGGCAAGAGAATTGCTTAAGCCCAACAGTCTGAGGGTTGCTGTGAATTGTGACCCCCTCAGCACTCTACCCAGGGAGACAGCTTGAGACTCTGTCTCAAAAATAAATAAATAAATAAATACAATAAAAACTAAAGTCCGTAACAGCTGAATTGGAGAATGAGGGGGTGAGACTGGGACTTTGAAAGGAATGAGAATATAGTGCACTTATTAATTTTAATTTTTCTTTAACTCTTTATTAGGCTATCAGATATAACTAAATAGCATTTGGATCATGAGAATTCAATCTAGCCAATATTTATGGAGAACTACTATGTGTAAAGCTCAAAGGAAGAACACAAATGAGGGTAGGAAAATGAGTAAGAGTCCTTGTGAGGACGGGTGTCATTAGGAATGAGGTCCACGGCTAGCGTGTATAGAACAGAAATCCAAGCTCAGCTCAGCACTCTTTTAACTCTATGCAGTGGAGTTATCAGAGAACTTGCAGACTTACTCAAAGTTCTATTTGAGGGCATGTTTGCTTTCGTATAGAGCTATACATAATTCCCCCCCACCACCCAGTATTGTGTTGAGGTACATAGAATAAAATACACAAATCTCAAATGTAAAATTTGGGTTATTTTTATGTATCTGAACATAAAATGTATGTTTCTTTTTATATATCTGTACAAGTGTGAAATAGATATAATCTACATCTTTAGATCATGATAGAGTATGTGTATGTTTTCTTTTTAAAAAATTTATTTATTATTAAATCATAGCTGTGTACATTAATGCAATCATGGGGCACCATACACTGGTTTTATATACCATTTGACATATTTTCATCACCTAGAATGTTTCTTTGTGTCCCTTTGCTGTGAATTTCCCTGCTTAAAAATAACCTCTATTTTAACTCCTAGCATCACAGATTAGTTTTAACTATTGATCTGTATACATTCCATTTGTATATAGTGTCTACAGCATGTATTGGGTTTTTTTCCCCACTAAGCATAACGTGTTTGACATTCACCTACTTTGTTGCTGAATCACTTGCTGACCCCTTCTGGGCTGAGTGGCACTCCTGTGCAACCCTTTTGTTTCTGCCTGTGCTTTCTGGAGGACACACAATTGCTTGTAGTTTTTGTGTACAAGTCGGTGTGTGAGCACACATACTCAATTCTCTGGACTATGGTGTGTGACTGGGCATGCACAGGTGCAGCTTTGCAAATGTCAAACTGTTTTCATTTTTTTTTAATTCTTTGAAGTTTATTTTTTCATTTTTATAAAGAAAATGAACAGTTTCGAATTAGTTGCTGATATAGAACTTAAACATTTTCTATGATTTATACTATCTATACCATCATGATCCAAAGTCACAGACACATACCATTTCTTTCTCTATGTACTTCACTGTTTCAATACATATTAATAGTGTTTCTTGCCTTATCACATACTTTTATATATGGACAATGCTTACTCTTATTCATCTTTATTTACAAATATTATGTATTTGTTTACCAATTCTGTCACGGATGCAATTATAAAATAAAATAAAAGTGTAAAAAATGCAAAGACCAAAAACAAATTCATTATACACTCCTGACGTCCCCTCTAGGATCATTTAAAACAGAGGGAATTGACGTTTGTAATGTCAAACTGTTTTCCTAAGTGACTATTCTGCTTTGCACCGCCAGTTAACAGAATCCCTGATGCTCTTCCCCAGACTGTCTAGTGTTCTTTGACATTAGAAAGACCCGGTTAGACTCAAGAGCTGCCACTTAGTAGCTTTGTAATCTTGAGACACTCACTTAATTTCTATGAACCTCACTTTTCCCCATCTATAAAATGAGGATAATAACCACCCTTCACAGTGTTTATGAAGACTGGAAACTATGTGTATTAGACTGCAATAATAATACTTCAATATATGGCAGCTGTCATTATTATTAGCTATAAATTCTCATTTTGTTCACCAACTGTATACTTGAAGGCAGTGTTTTCAAGATGTGTGGTATGAGGGTGCTTGACACTTATGGGTTACGTACACTCAGCATTATAAAATACTGAATTGCATAGTGAAAATTTATTTCTGTTTTAATTTCCTTTGATCTTATTTATATCAAATGAAGAGCCTTAGTGGTGTTGGTCTGTATTTAACACCTTTTCAACACTTGCAAATCTCCCTTTTAGTAGAGAATAGAACACAGGCTTTTAGCCTTTAGAAGGCAATAGCGTCTAGAGATAATTTACTGTTGTTTTCTCTTCATTGGTTTTTAATTTTTACTGTTAGTAGCAGAGATGGCAAGTAATACTGGTAGTATTTATGATAGTGATTACATACTTTAATAAATTATTTAAACCTAGGAAACCAAGTTGTCGGAAAGAAAAAAAAAATGTTAAGAAAATGATACTGCAGGAGGAACCCAGATGTGGCAAAAATAATGAAAGTAGGTTTTTTTATGACTAAAATTTGGAAAACTCTGCCACATAGTAGAGGCTCAGCAGAGTTTTTAAACGCTGCTTTACAAATGATGGGGCTAAGACATTTGTAACTGAACATACACTTATTGAGAGCCCACATTGACATTTCTCTAAGGTAATGAAGCAAGTCGTCATGTTAATTTAGTGACAGAATCAGTACCAGACCTCAGCCTCCTGACTCCTGTTCTTTCCAGGATGTAGTACAGCAGGTAACTGGATGTCTTTTCTCTCCTCAATTGCATAACTAATCTATGTTCATTGATGAAGAAAAATATGCAGGTAAACAAAAAGGGGAAAGAATCCACCTCCCGTCTTGCCACTTGCTGCACTCTCTCTCCTTCAGTCGTCCGTTTGTCCATCTGCTCACCTGTTTGCTCACTGCTCTGTCACTGATTTATCTACCCACGTGTTCAGTAAGACATCATTCATTACTTGGCACATAGTAACCGGCCATCTCACATGTTCCAGGCATGGCTTTAGGTGCTCAGGACGCAGACACGTGCAAAACAGAAAAGCATCCTCGTCCTTGAAATGCTTTTCTTCTTATCGTTTTTCCATGCATATGATATATGAAATTGGAAAGTTTTTTATTTTTAGAAAAACAAATACTGCTACAATACAATGCGATTATATTGCTTTTACAATTAATGCATCATAAACACCTTTCTGGGGCAGTATGCACATCTACACCATCTGTCTTAATGTATGTATACAACATTTGGAGGAGCTTAATTGTGTAGGAGTAGAATTATTTACCAGGCATCTGTTGGTGGAGTTAGGGCTGTTCCTCTCCTTTCTGCTGTGGTGATGCACTGAGCATGGCACGGGTGCAGGGCCTCACCTCTACCTCTTCTATGGCCTTGGTCCTTAATTCCATCTTGCCCATTGACTGCTTGTGTGGTCCTTCTCAGGCTGTTTTAACCACTTTGAACCTCTTTGTCCCCATCTGTTAAATGGGGCCAATAAAATAACCTATCTCATAGGGTTTCTGAAAAGTGTAAATAGCTTAGTGTAATGGCAAAAATATGTTAAATGTGGAACAAGTCATATTTGATGATATTAGCTGTGACACTGCTGCCAATAATGATTCTTTCTTATGTTGTTATTTATATATTAATGGATAAAATTAATGGTGTGGATTTGATTCATGTTTTATTTATTTTTATTTATTTATTTATTAAATCATAGCTGCACACATTGATATGATCATGGGGCATCATACACTAGCTTCACAGGCCATTTGACACATTTTCATCACAATAGTTAACATAGCCTTCCTGGCATTTTCCCAGTTACCATGCCAAGACATTTACATTCCACATTTACTAAGTTTCACATATACCCTTGTAAGATGCCCCGCAGGTGTAATTCCACCAGTAC
>CAUYPK010072499.1:0-14370 GCA_963574355.1 Loris lydekkerianus | reverse complement strand
AATGGTTATGTTTGTCCATCTCTTGGTTAATGCGAGCAATTACTCCTTTCTTAGACCCCACCATGCTAGGAGCACCATCAGTTGTCACACTGGCTAGTTTTGCCCAGTCCAGCTCCAAACTATTCACAGTTTGGCAAACCTTTCATAGATATCCTCTCCTGCAGTTGTTCCTTTGATGTTTTGCAGTGCAGCAAGCTCTTCTGTGACTTCAAAATAGTCATTCGTTCCATGAATAAAAATTAGAAGTTATGCAGAATCACAAACATCATTACTTTCATCGAGTGCCAAGGAAAAATAGGAAAGTTTTTTTGTGGAGTTTTGCAAATGCTGATGCAAATTGTCTCCCATTTCTTCAATCCTTCATGTAATTGAGGGTCCTGAAGGACTCACTGTAATAAATAAATCAGCCTTCTCTGGACACATCTCTTTGGCAACAGAAAGAAGGCATTCTTTAACAAATTCTCCCTCCATGAATGGTCTGCTAGTGCACGCTATTAGCTTGGCAACTTGAAAACTTGCTCACAGTAATGAAGTATTTAGTTGTTTCTGCTTCACAAAAGTATTTTGCTGAGTTTTCAATGTATATTTCAGTTTTAATATTTTATCTTTTCTCACTTCTCCGACCAAGCAATCATATTTATCTTTATGTTGAGTTTTATAGTGTCGAAGCAAATTGTATTCTTTGAACACAGACACTATAGTCTGGCATATCAAACACACAGCTCTTTCCTTGTAGTGCATGAAAAAGTAATCATAAGTCCACTGTTCTTTGAATATCCTACACTCCGAGTCAATTTTTCTTTCTTGATATCATTGTTTCCTAGGGATTCCAAATTGCTATTAGTAAAATACATATATAATATATAATATGTATTATATATATGTATTATATATATATATATATTGCTCCAAAAACAATATGCCAGCAATAACTTTGTCCACACAGAGACACATAGACTGCACTGCCCATCAATGCAGTCTGATCAGTGTCCATCAATGCAGCCTTGCCAGTCCACATCATTTCAGCCTCGCCAGTGCCCATATGGTGGAACTCTGCTTTTACCTCAGGCTCACACTGGTGCGGTGCAGGAATAGGCATGATTACAGAGCTGGTTCCTCCACCACCTTTCCAGTTCACACTACCCTGTGTGAACCGCACTGCAATCTGTGAACTCTCACAGGAATCTGATCGCATGGGTGAGAAGACTTCCTTTTTTCGGAAGAAAAAAGGCATACGTGCCTTCCCTTTTCCTGCAGTGGAATCTGATTGCGTAGGTCTTCTCACCCATCTCTGAGCAGTGCAAGTATGGCCATAGCTGAACTCGCACTGCTCAGAGATAGCAACAGTGTGAACCGAGGCTTACACAGCACACAACATACAACATCACACACAACTGAATAGCAATCAGAATATAAATGCACTTACTGTCAATTAAATTGGGTTTCCTACTCCTCAGCTGTCTGTAGAGCTGGATTAAGTTCCCATGGGGCCGTAGGCAGATTACCAGTTTGGGGCCCCCATGCGATAACACTGAGCACTGACCATTTGTGATAACACTGAGCACTGACCATTTGCGATAACACTGACTGCTGACAATTCGCATTGATACTGAGTGTTAACAATTTGCATTAACACTGAGCACTTACAATTATTACCTCTGAGCTCTGACCATTTGCATTAGCACTGAGGGCTATTTGCGTTATCACTGTGATGCAACTCCCCTAGAAACCAACCCAAACAACTAACCAACTTCAAAAAAAAAAAGGCTCTCCTAACTTAAAAAAAAGGCTCTTCTAACTTCAAAAAAAGGCACCCACTATCTGCAAAAAAAAAGATCTCCTAACTTCAGAAAAAAAGGCCCCCCTTAACTGCAAGAAAAAAGGCCCTACTAACTACAAAAAAAAAAAAAAAAAAAGACCTCCAAACTTCAAAAAAATAAATTAAAAAAAAAAAAAAAAAAATCCTAACTTGTTCTTACCTTGGTCCTTAGGCAGCAGCAGGCTTTGCACAGGCAACCTGGTGACTCCTCCGATTATACCAGAGACTAAGAGGATGAGTCCAGAGAAAGACAGAAGGAGGGGAGTCGGAGAGCGTGGGGCACATTCCACACATGCGTACTGCGGCCGGACAAGTCGGCTGCTAAGCAGGACAGGCAGCCATGGCAAAAACACCCGGTGGGTCGGATAAATGTCCTCAGCGGGCCACATGTGGCCCATGGGCCGTAGTTTGAAGACCCCTGGGTAAGACAGTGGTTCCAAACTGCTGACCTGATCTGGACTATAAATATATTACATTTGACCTTCATGGTATTTTAAAATTATTTGGATTTAGTTGTTAAGATTTAAAACTTAGAAGATGTATGCACATCTATATTTCCAGGGTCCCCTTCAAAATAAAATTAGAAAACCCAGCTTGGCTGCACATATGTCTTTTCAGGCAATTGATGAGCAGGTGCAAGTTCTTCTGGATAAGGATGATTATTACCAATCGATTGTCACAGTCCCCACCATTTCATACAGACATTTGAATTTGCAAACCCTATCATTAGCTGTAAGTATATGAAATATTTTAGTAACATAAGCCAACTTAAAAAATTAGAATATATTGGCTTGTGTAACTAGACAGCCTATGGTGGGTCAGGCCTCAGGCTTAGCTGGAATTAGAGGCTCAAACGGCATCAGGACTCTCTATGTGTGTCTCTTGGTTATTCTGATGAGCTTCCCACATTTAGCCTCTTCCCGCATGGTGGGGAAATGGGTACAACAGGCTCAGATATACATTTTCTCAGGTTAATAACCTTAGGAGGAAAAGTCATTTCCTTTATGTCTATTTATTAATTTCAAAGAGGGACACTGGCTCTGTTTTGGTCACCTACCTACACCCGAGTCAAACGCTATGCCTGGGAGGAGTTATTCTCTCTGCTTTCAGTCCTGGATCACACGTCCACAGTTTGTGTACAAAAACATTTTGTCAGAAGGACCAAATGTGGGTGAACTCAAGCTTCGATCTGTTCACCCCCCTGTGTTTCCTGGCACGTGGCTGCATTTTCCTGGAGGAAGGGGAAAATTTTCCTTCAGATAAGGTGGTGTCTGCTTGTCCACCTGTGTATGTACAGGGCTGCTTCCCCTTCCAGGGGTCTGCCTTTTGTGGTTTATCTGTGTAAGGAGGACATCTTAGTGGTGGATCTGTGCATGCTGCCTTATGCCTAGCTAACCCCTCGTGAGTTGAGGACATGCAGTTTCCCCAAAAGAACCGGGGCAGATAGTGTACACTTACCATCCATGTTAAGGATCTGGCTTTTATTCTGTGCATGACAGATAATTATTGACAAGTTGTAAGCATTACTAAATTTGTATATTTGAATGAACAACCTGTTTTTTTTTTACCCTATGTTTTTTTTTTTTTTTTTTTTTTTTTTAGAGTCAAACATTTCATTCTTTGATTTGCATTCTAACAAAAGTATTAACTGTGGCTATATTTTTAATTCATAGAAAAACAAAGTGACAAGAAAAGAAGGCATTGAGGAAATGAGGTGTAGAGGGAGGGAGAGTTAGGAAGTCTACCTAGGAAATCTGGCCATAGTTGGGGGAATGGGTTTGAGTAGAACACAACTGGAGGTATGGTCATTAGGAGGTTGTTGGCATTACCCAGCTGGGATGGTGGCTGCCCTCCTTCCTCTCTTCTCCAGGAGAAATTCTATGGATCTTTCAAAGTTTAATCACAAAGACATTTCCCCCAGGTATTCTTGACTCCATCCCAAGGTGAATTTAGACCTTTATTCTGTGCTCTTATCATTGTATTTCTCTTGCTGTGTTATGATTATTTGCATACACACTTTATTTCTCCAACTAGACACTGACACTCTGGACAGCAGAGTCTACTTAATCTTTATGTACAAAGAGCCTACAGAGTGTCTTTATGTGGTCAATGCCAAATCAGTGTTGGATGGATGGATAGATGGATAGATGGATGGATAATGAATATGATGCAATTTAAAGTTAAGGAAGACAGTTTGGGATATTTTCTGAATTCTTAGATCAGGTAACTAGGAGGATGCTTCCGCTATTGTTTGAAATATGGGGTGTAATCAAAGGAACAAATTTGTTGGACCCCAGTGAGTTCAGTTTCGGACATAAAGAAAGCACTTGTGGCACTGTGGAACATCTGTGAGTACTGAGCAGCTATAAACTTCCGGGCTTGCATATCACGGATAAAACTGATGGTTTGGAGAAGGTGATCTCCAGCTTACCTTCATATTCTATGATACTAACTATAATACTGGAGGATAAAAAGGATTAGAATTTACCAAGATTTGATATTGGCTTTAAAATGTGGGAAGGCTGTGAGGTCAGCAAGGAGGCAATTTGGTGTTCAGGTTTAAAAACATTTGGTTTTGCGATAATTTCAGCCACTCTTCAAAATGATACATATTTTTATGTTTGAATGAATTGTGAATTCAAAATGATTTGTCTTTGGCAGAGAATTCTAGTGGTACTTGTTCAGCATGTTACAAAACCCAGGCTGGAAGTTATTCTTTTAATCCATGTAACTGAACTATGGGAGAGGTTGGAAGTGGCTTCTGAGAAGTCCTAGGACTAGCACAGCCACAGAGATGGGTTGATGAATTGGCCATCTACCTACTAAGGAGGATAAATAGACAATCTCTTAATTCTCTTTCAATACGTGGATTCTTTGGTGTTTGTCTTCACCTTCTTCAACTGAGCCAATATTTTTATTGTCCAGGCCTATTATTTTGCAAACTCTACAACTCTTTGTGCCAAATCAAATGCTGTCTTTTTCCCTCTAGATGATTTATTCATACATTCTGGGACCAAAATAAATATCCACCTGCCAGCAGTCCATGTTTTAGCTCCTCTTCTATCAAGATTGTCTGTCTCCTGGCAGCCAAAAAAGTCAGAAAGTTCAGGGCCAGACAGTACTGAGATTTTCATATTGATTCTCTTTCTTAAAATTAATCTCTTTGTAGACTTCTGAATATTTTATTTGCAATAAGTATTTCTTTTTTTTCCCCTCTCACATCCTCACAAGAGCTACTTTTCATCTTTTTAAATATTTTAAAGATAATGGATGTGACTATAAAATGTGTTCTGTTATGTTCTATTTATTTCTCCAGGCCCTGGGGATTTTGGATTTTCAAAAAGTTGATATGTACATCTATAACACAAATATCCACAAATAAAAATGCCACACAGTCCTTAATTTTTATTCACTTTTCAAGGTGAAAAAAAATTCGTTCTCATTAAGGAAGTAGTAATCAGAGTAGTTTTAAATATTTAAGTCATCTGCGTAAATCCAGATACTCACTGTACTTAGCAAAATTTGACCCACTTTGCTTCTGATGCAATACAGGAGATTCCTATTATACTGTAATTCATCTTTTTTTAGTAGCTATAGTTATCAAATCTGTTGTTATTTAATACAAACTCCTCCTTTAAAAGTTCGCAGAAAGACTTGAAGTTTTTTTGCTTTATTTTTTAAAACAGGCTTTTATTTACCATGTTATGAAAATGTTTAAATTAATAATCCTGTAAAATCTTGAGTTAAGGTTTTAATCTATAGCGATTCAAAGACAATCTGTGATTCAGTCTGTGAATGTGGTCAGAGTAGTTTCAGATGAAGTACATTTTATTAAGTGGTAGTTATTTGGGAATGTGTAAGCAGTCTTTGGCATTTATGGTAATATCAATAAATCAGAATACTTAATTTACTAGAAAAATCAGTTTCTAATTATCCTGGAAATATAGGAAAGGGGTTGAGCAGGGTGAGGGAGTCAAAGAACTGCTGAACATTTATGCTATCAGCCCTAGGAGGTCCAAATAGTAAGTCTAGTCTGTTATTTCCATTTTAATCACTTGTTTTTTCTAACTCTGTTCTAACTCAGTTTTTTGTTTTTTTTTTTTTTTTAATCCTGTGCTAAGAGAGTATGTTGAATTGCTCTCATTTTCTAAATATAACATTTTAAAAAATTATACATTGTTTCTTATTTTGCTATTTAAAATTTTGTCTTCTAAATTTAGCTCCCTGAAGTAAAGGCTGGGTTTACCTGTCCTAGTCACAGGTGTGTCAGGAATAATCTCAAAACAACTTTTAGGACAATGCCCATTTTTTAATTGAGGTAACTGAGTTTGATAGAGGTTAGTAATTTGGACACTCATACAATCAGGTAGTAAACTGGAATTCTTCCCAAGATTTGACATGCCCCAAAGGCCATCTTCATTTCCTTAAGAACACAAGAATCATTAAATACAGATACTCCGTAATTTTTACTAAATAATTTTTACTTGTTCATTCCATTAACAAGAATCAACCTTTCTTTTTTTAAGAGAAAGAGAAAAAACTATAACAGGTAACTTTGTCAATGGCAATTAAGACATAACCATCTATGTCTATGATTCCAGGGGCTATCCTGTCATTCCCCTAAACAATTTTTTTTATCTAATAGTCTACTCTTTAATATTGTAAATACTGTAGAATGATTAATGATTTCAGAGATAACCCCAAACCTTTTAAATAACACAAATTAAGAAAAAAATATTAATATTAATCAAACTAATTAAACCGGACTAAGGCAGGAAGTAGACATATATTTTATTTGATCATGGTTCACAATAACCTATCTATTCTGAGATTCCTTATTTTACATAACATGCATTTTCTAAATACAAATAAATAATTGCTTATAAAACAAATAATTGCTTGTTGTAGAATATTTGGAAAGTGCAGAAAAGTATTAAGAAATTCAATAATTCACAAAATTATTGTTTTGTCATATATAGATATAGATATCTATATGGCTTTAACTTGAAAAATTGAGATTATATAGTATAGCATTCCATATTCTACTCTAAGCATTTTACTGGGCCATTTATTATTCTTTATTGGCATACTCTAAAATATTATCCTATGGATATATTGCATTTTACTTAATAGTTTTATTGTTGAATATTTGATTTGTTTATATAATACATAAACTAATGTTTTTGTCCCTATTTTTTCTTAGGGTGGATTCCTAGAAATAGAATTACTTCATTAAAGGTGAAAACATGTTGGAAGCTTTTGATAAGTATTGTTGAATTCCTCTCCAGTAATTCTGCAGTATTTTACTCTCTTGGGTCCACCTTACCACACCACGACCAGCAATGGCTATTATTGCACCATGCATAGATTCATAATACAGTGTCATGGTAAATTATTGCTTTATCAGGTTTAAGAAATGACCCTGTTTTGGTTCATGGCACACATTTTCCTAAAGGCTCTGTTGTCTAATAAAACAGCAGTAGAAGTATCGCAGGTATTATGCTAAGTTATACGATTATTTCATTTCTAACCACACCATCGTGATACATGCATGTGTTATTACACTCCTTGTAGTTCTAACCACACCATTGTGATACATGCATGTACTATTATACTCATTTTCTAGATGAAGAAATTATCTTATAGAAGTTTAATAATGTGCCCAACTAACCCCACTAGGAGTTAGTACAGAATCAACCACATCTGACTTCTAAGCATGTATAAAATTGTATTTACTTACTCAGTTTTCATTGTAATTATTGTAGTTAAAGTATTATCAAATACTTTAAGATTAGGGACCCAAGAACCCCTTGTATATCTCTACACTACAGTTTGTTCACCTCTTTCTTTTTTATTTGTTTCCTCTTTTAATGCAAATAAGTGAGATTTTTAAAGATTATCATTTAACTTATTGTGATAAAGGAAAGTATTAATTTATGTATAAATTTATGTATAAATCCTTTGTTATCCATAGGGGATTTTGTTCCAGAACCCATCTGGCTACCAAAATCTATAGGTGCTTAAGTGTCTGTTATAAAATGCTATAGTCTTTGCATATAACCTACCCACATCTGCCTGTGTACTTTAAATCACCTTTAAGTTACTTAAGATACCTAATACAATATAAATGCTGTATAAATCATTGTTATATTGTAGTTTTAAAATTTGTATCATTTTTATTTATTGTTTTTCAAATACTTCCTACTTGAATTTATGGATGCGGAACCTATAGATACAAAGGGCCAATTGTATTTGTGTTCCTTTTTAGTTATAATAATTTTCTACTTGATTTTCTTAGGGTTTTCAAATAGACAGGTTATATGTCTGCAATATTTTTTCTCTTAATTTCTACTACTTATCTCTATCTTACATCTTTTTCTTGTCTTACAAAATTATGTAAAATTTTAGAAGAGTGTTCAATATGGGTGACATGATAATCATGAGACAATCCTTCATGTCCTTTCCCACACTGGGATTATCTTTAGTATTTTGTCTTTAAATTAATGTGGATGTGTGTGTGTGTTGACTGTGATAATTGATGGGGATGATGCAGTCAGTAAAAATTCCACCTTGACTTTGGCACTTTTTCAGTTTTTAGTTTTCAGTATTGTCATGGGCAACTTCATGGGGAATTAGAAACTGGTGTATGGCCCCCAAACTTGCTGCTATTGTAATTCTGAAATGAACATATAGATTTTAGAGGGCTTTTCAACAAATGGTACAATATATTATTGCCTAATTAACTCTAAAATTCAATCCATTTCCCTAAGCATCTCAGTCTTCTGAGGTAAGATTATAATTGGCTTTTCCTAATTAGATTTATCCCACACTTCATTATTTTACATTATACATGCTATTTCCACCTCTTACTAGAATTTATAGTTTTCCACACCAGGACTAGAGAAAGTCAAACTTGGAGTTACTAAGGAACAAACCCATTGGGCTGAAAGTCCACTCCGAACCCCCTCCCCAGGCTCAGAACCCATTGGTATCCACAGTGAAACAGGAGGATGTGTCTCTGGCTTTCTCATCTCCTAAGCTCTTGATCCCTGGGCTTAATCTCATGCTTAAATCTAGCCCCAGGACTAGGTTTTCCTGAGGATAAAAATATATGGATATTTAAAGGTGGGTACATGGCCTTATACATTTGTCAAAAAGCAGAGAATGTCCAACATCGTAAGTGAAACCTACTGTCTTCTTTGGACTTGGGGGTGGTAACGATGTGCCACTGCAGAGTTGCTGATGGCAACAAATGCCCACTCTGGGCTGGATGTTGACAATGGCGGAGACTGTAGGGGTGGGGAAAGGAGGTGTTTGGAACTGTCTGTACTTCTGCTCAGTTTTTCTGTGGACCTAAAAGTGCTGTTAAAAGTAATATCTATTAAAAAAAAAAAAAATATATATATATATGGCTAAATATCCCCAAGACATGCCTGGACTCCATCTCTGCTCCTGTTGAATGTCCAGCACCTTCCCATGGAACATTCTTGTGCCCCTGTTTGGGAACCAAGATCCTACAGAGCTGCTTTCTCAGACCTGCTCTCTGCCCCCTCATCTGTGCCCTGCCCCTTCTTCTGTTTCATCTTTCTTCCCACACCATCTTTCCTACAATGAGTGGTCCAGAAGGGGTCCTGCTATAAAATAACTATGGCTCTCAAACTCTAAACACTTCACCTGAGTCCTTTCCTCATTCTCCACATTAAAAAAAAAAAAAAAAAAATTCACTTACTATCAGTTGTTGTCATCACTGTACCTGAAATCCGAGACAAACCAAAACTCTCATCTTCCTGGAATATTATAAATAGAATATTTCAAAATCTGCACCTTTAAAGAAAAGCCAGATACCAGGAAGGCTATGTTAACCAGTGTGATGAAAATGTGTCAAACAGTCTGTGAAACTAGTGTATGGTGCCCCATGATCACATTAATGTACACAGCTATGATTTAATAGAAAAAATAAAAAGAAAAAAAAGAAAGGCCAGATAATTACTCGATACACATTAAGCATTGATGGGATCATTTGCTACATCGCACACTGGATCCACAGGAACATCAGGTACAAATCTGCAGAGTTGGTTATTTTTATCTCAAGGATACTGTAAATAGTGTAGTTTTGTTTTCCTTTTGGCTTTGGCTGCTGGGGAACTCAGAATCAAGTATGAAGAACTTAGCTTTCAAAATTAGGGGACCATTTGACAAGCATTGTGAATAACAACTTTACTCCTGAGTTCTCCCCCCACCCCCACACACCTTATTTTTCTACCATATTCCCTTCGCCTTTATTTCCTAGTAAACGTGTGTGGTTTGCATTTCTGCAAGCTTCCCACGATACTGAAAGAAGAGAAGGACACTTTTTATATGATATTTCAATTCTCAGCGTGAGTGTCTCTGCCTTTGCAGATTCTCACTGGCCAGTTTAATCACATGCTGCCTTCCTCCCTCTGCCTTTTGATACATAGCTGGACCACATAAGCTAAGGGAGTGCGACACTGATACAGCTGCTAGCCAACTCGAGCGTAATTGGGAATCACTTTTTTCAGAAAAGCACCTAATGCAGTAAGTTCCCAAGATAAGTGAAAATGGCTTTAGTGTTAATTGTATTATTACTAATTTCTCTTTTTCTCTTCTTCTAATTTGTCCTAAGACTTGGAATGAAAGTCTTTCCTTTTGATAACATAGTGCATGAATCAGTATGAGTTTCTGTATATTCACCGTGCTTTTGTTTTTTTGTTTTACTGTGACCATGGAAACATGGGGAGTAGCTAAGAAGTCCTTCATGATACTCAGGCTGCCTTTGATTTTACCGTCCTCCTGTATTGGTTGTTGTGTTGGGTGAATTGCAGCACACAGTATACCAGGTGGCAACAGTAGGTGTGTGCCACATAATTTTTTACTTAGACCTATAACAGTGTCTCTTACATAATTTATGCTTCATATGTGTTGAATGGATAACAAGAATCACGGAATAAACAGATGAAGAATAAAACAAATCAGGCTAAATCTTAAAAATGAGCTCTGGCAAGGCTGTTTAAGAGAAAGGGATTTTACTGTGAGCAACACACCATCCATGTTAGAAAACTACTGTAGATAAGAGAACTCAGACTTTTCCTTAATATTGACATTGCCAGGACATCGTTGTAGGCCTTTATCACCCTGGGAATAGACTTTATTTAAAGCTGAATCCTTGATGAGGTTCTCTGTTGAGATGGCATAAAGGATTCCAGGCACCAGAATTTTATCCTATGTGCTGACTGCTCTTCCTTACTCTGTAAAAATTTCAGGGAAGGCAAACAACAATTTCAACAGCCAAGGTCCATCTCATAAATGCAGGACTGGCTATACAGTTTAAGAAGCCCAGTGCAAAAATTCGGAGACCTTGTTCAAAATTATTAAGAATTTGAAGATTATGATAGGAAAGCATTAAATTGAGCACTGGTTTCTTCTAAGTGTGAGGAAATTTCTAAATGCACAGGTTGTCTACTCACAAAGCTAGATCTTCACATGTGCTCTTAGATTCCTATTGGTGCTGAAAAAATAAAATTGAATAAGTCTGATGCAAGTGAATTTTTATCTGAATGCAGTACCATTTAGTAGAACTTTCTGTAATGATGGAAATGTTCTATATCTGTGCTATCCAATATACATAAGTCATTACTTACCTCTGGCTAGTGAACACTTAAAATGTGGCTAATGTGACTTGAAATTTGGCTAGAGCTACTGAACAAGCATATATATACACATACATACATACATATACACACACACATATATTTGAGACAGAGTCTCATTATGTCGCCCTCAGTACAGTGCTGTGGTGTCACAGCTCATAGCAACCTCAAACTCTTGGGCTTAAGTGATTCTCTTTCCTCAGCCTCCCAAGTAGCTGGGACCACAGGCACCCACCACAATGCCCAGCTATTTTTTTGCTGCAGTTGTCATTGTTGTTCGGAAGGCCCCAGGCCGGGTTCGAACATGCCAGCCCTGGTGCATGTGGCCCGCGCCCTAGATGCTGTGCTACAGGTGCTGAGTCTTGAACAAGCATATTTTAATTTTAATATAAAATTTATATTAATTTTAATTAATATAAACTTTAATAGCTACATGTGGATGTGGCCAATAGCTACCATATTGAAGAACCATTTAACAAATCATTGACCCAACTGAGGCCAACAAAGAAGATAAAAGAATCTGTAACAATAGGAAAGCAAACAGTGCCTTTTACATTAACTGTCTAAAACAGTGGTTCTCAACCTTCCTAATGCCACAACCCTTTAATACAGTTCTTGTGGGTCGAGACCCACAGGTTGAGAACCGCTGTTATAAAACAACCAACAGCAGCCAAGTTCGCATGTTAACCCAGGCAAGTTGCAGCATAGCTTTGAAACTCTTAAATAGAAGAAGAAATTGCTGTTGAGACACAGAACTCCGAAACTTGGAGGAGATCCCTGCCTCCAAAATTTGCTAAGCATAAGTTTCCATGGCAACAGAGAATCCATCCAAATGTAATTAATTAGTGACGAGGATATCTATAGTGTTCAGTCCTAGTACATGTTACCTTTAATTATGTTTTTCTAAGCCACTGATGTGCTAATATGTCAGACAATATTTGTTCAGGACTGAGGCTGACAAGTCATTGTAAGAAGAAAGAAAAGAGGACACAGTCATCTTGAAAGAACATCAGGAACTCTGTAGAGAGAAAGAAATGAGAAAGCAAGATGTGTTCTTTTGTTACTATTTAGAATCCTGTGGGTAATGAGACGAGGAGCCACTGTTCTATGGTTTTCCATTTAGGATTGCATTTTCCCCACTGAAGGCTCCTGCCAAGTCTTACTTTTGAAAGACTGTCTCTCCCCACGAAGTATCTGCCTCAGTTCCTTGCCTGTACCCTCCAGCTGAGTTCCAGTGTCCCAGCAACTCCCGCCCACTCTTCTGCCCTCCAAACCCTGAACTCAAGGCCATGGGCATGGGCAGCTTGGAGAGGTTGCAACAGGGGAATTCTGACAGACAATCACCGTTGTCCTCGTTTAAAGTTAACACTGAGCCATCAGTCTGGTTGTATGTGATGCTTGTAAAAAAAGTCAGCCATTAAAAAAAAGCAATCAATCAATCAATCAATCTATCTATCTATCTAATCCTACTACTGGTATGAGTGAATAAGAGGAGTTTTGTGCATTTTTATTTTGTTTCCATTCCAAATCACATGGGTGATCCCTGGGTGTTGAAGGAAAACGCAGGGAGCTGTTGAAGCCAGCTGCTCAAGTGAGCTAATTCCCCTCCCAGAAAGATCTTTCTTGCTAGAAAAACAACCACAGTAACCACCAAGCCAAAATAATTCTCGAAAAGAAATAATGTTAATGACTCAATTAGCAACTGTCTGTGTTTAGGCTGTGGAGTAAATCCAGTGGCACGGAGCTACTGTATGAGGATCTGGCGGCAAACCAGGCAGAAGAAGAAATGAAGAGCTTGTGGAAGCCGGCAAGGAAGGGCAGACAAGCTGTCCTGGTTTAGGGGACCAAATGATGTCTATCCCAGTCTTCCACTCCTGTTCATGGGGTGCTTCCTGTGGTTACCTATTTGCTCGTTTTTGCTTGGCACAGACCTACCAGGGCTTTCTTCATGGTCTTGGTCTCAGCCACAAGGCAGCCAAGGCTCAGAAGCCAGGTTCTGTGGGTAGTATTAGGAGTATCACTTTGTTACAAGGAAATCCCAACTTCACTCAGTGAGTTCTGTGGGAGAAGAGTAGAGCACAATCTATAGTGGAAGGAAGTTCCCAAATTCCCAGGACAGGAGAAAGATTACCTTTTCCTAGAGCAGTGGTTGTCAACCTTCCATGAGCCTTTAATACAGTTCATGTGGGTCACGACCCATAGTTGAGAACTGCTGTCCTAGACAGATCCACACAGATTTTGCTGCAATCCTTTAAGGCCAGGGTTCCATTTTCCTTTTTTTGTGTCTCTATATATGAGAAAGGTTTACTGGCAGTACTACATTGCCCAGGTGAAGGACAAGGAGGCAGCAGAAGTGTTTTCTTTTTATTAACTCTTTTTATTGTTATTATTATTAAATCATAGCTGTGTACATTAATGTGATCATGGGGCACCATACACTGGTTTTATAGACCGTTTGACACATTTTCATCACACTGGTTAACATAGCCTTCCTGGCATTTTCTTAGTTATTGCGTTAAGACATTTATATTCTACATTTACTAAGTTTCACATGTACCCTTGTAAGATGCACCGTAGGTGTAATCCCACCAATCACCCTCCCTCTGCCCATCCTCCCCCCTCCCTCCCCTCCCTCTCTCCCTTCCCCATATTCTTAGGTTATAACTGGGTTATAGTTTTCATGTGAAAGCCATACATTAGTTTTGTAGTAGGGCTGAGTACATTGGATACTTTTTCTTCCATTCTTGAGATATTTTACTAAGAAGAATATGTTCCAGCTCCATCCATGTAAACATGAAAGAGGTAAAGTCTCTATCTTTCTTTAAGGCTGCATAATATTCCATGGTGTACATATACCACAATTTATTAATCCATTCATGGATC
>CAUYPK010072498.1:0-14961 GCA_963574355.1 Loris lydekkerianus | reverse complement strand
AATGTACTCAGCCCTACTATGAAGCTAAACTATAGCTTTCACATGAAGGCTATAACCCAACTATACCACAAGACTATGAGGAAAGGACCAAGGAAGGGGAAGGGAGGGGGGAGGTTAGGGTGGAGGGAGGGTGATGGGTTGGGCCACATCCATGGTGCATATTTTTATCTATAATAATAAAAAAATAATAATAATAAATAAATAAATAAAATAAAATGGAAAAAAAAAAAAGAAGACGTGAGTACCGTATATACTCGAGTATAAGCCGAGTTTTCTCGGCACAAAATTTGTGCCGAAAAACCCGAACTCGGCACAAATTTTGTGCCAAAAAAACTCGGCTTATACTCGAGTATATACAGTACTTTTTGTTTCAGCAATCCAGTTTATCTGTTCTAACAGCCAGAGCTAACTAAGATGTATGTTTTACCATAATTAATTATCTTTTTAAATATGCACATGGACTTTTTTTTTTAAAAGGATGTGCCTGTGGGAGGGGTGAAATACAGATCAAAAAGGTGCTAATAAAAACTTTTCAAAATCTTGAAAAGAAAACAACCAGCCAAATAAATATACTAAGTCATACCCACTAGAATGGGTAAAAGAAAAACAATAACAAGTGTTGAGAAAGATGTGGAGGAATTGAAATACTCGTACATTGATGGAATGTGGAATGGGGAACCTACTTTGGAAAACTGTTTAGCAGGTCCTCAAAACAAAGAACTACCATACGATTGCACTCCCAAGTACATTGCCAAGAGAAATGAAAACATACATCCACATAAAAACATCTACACAAATGTTCATAGCAGCATTATTCATAGTAATTAAAAAGTGAGAGCATCCTGCTGTCCATGAACTGATGAATGGATAAACAAAATGAGCAGTGAAATATCACTTGGTCGCAAAGAGGAGTTAAGCACAGACACGTGCCACAACACCCATGAACCTTGAAAACATGCCAAGTGAAAGAAGTCCATCCAAAAAGCTTCATTTTATACAATGTATTTATATGAAACGTCCAGAATAGGTAAGATCTACAGAGACAGAAAGTAGACTAGTGACAAGGTTCCAGAGCAGAGACAATGGAGAGTGACTGTAATCAGTGCCAATTTCTCTGTGTCTCCTTTTGAAATTTTCTGCCCACTTCTTTTGTTGTTGTTACAGTTTTCTTTTCTTTTTTTTAAATTTCTGATTAGTATGAGAGTACCCATTTCTTAATGATGAAATACTGACCTTTTCCCTCCTTCTATACACCAGGCTCTCCTTTGGACAAGTTCCCCCTGTCTAATTATACACCTGTTTAGAAGTTCCACAGACTAACTCTTGAAACAATCCAGACCCCCACAGGGAGAGATTACCTCAAGGCCACAGCTAATCTATAGATAAACAGCCTTCAAGAAAACACCGGCCCATGGACCAGGTGGAGCAATGTATTCTGGGACCTCCTTGCCACTCCTGCGTGCCCTTCATACCAAATTCCCTTTTTAAATCCCTCCCCTCAGCCCAGGACTTCCAAATGGTTTCTTTGAGGGACAAGCCTTGGCCTTTTCCCCTACCCCTAGCTCTAGAATAAAGTCACTTTCCTTTCACTTCACCTCATCCTTATTGCTAGTTTTTGCAAGCAAGAAACAGCTGAAAAAATTCTGGAATTAGATAGTGGTAATGGTCGCATCCCTTTGTGAATGTACTAAAACCTACTTAAGTATACACCTTAAAATGGTGAATTTTATGGTATGTTAATTTTATCTCAATAAAACTGTTATTTAAAAAAAAAAATTAGTGAGGAAAATGAACACTTACAGAAAGGCTTCCAAGACAGAAAATGCACTTTATTTTGTCTCATTTGTTTTTATTTTGTCGATTCAGAAACACTCATCAATCCAAATTGTACTAGTCCAAAGATAAATAATAAATTGTCCTTTTCCTTGAGAAAGACCTTAATAAGAAGTAAAATAAATAGCAAATCTTTAGAAAGTATTTTGATTCCTTCCCCTAGTTTTCAATCTAAAAATATCATGAGAATTGAAGCCCCAGCAAACTTTCAATATTAGCAGCCACCCAAATTCAATAACCAGATGCTGTAGATAAATTAACTCAAATTCCAGCAACAGTCACACTTCTTTCTCTTCTCCCGCAAGAAGGTCCCAGTTGTGCTCTGGCCTTCCAGACTCGACTGTCGTGTTGCTGTGTATGATCCCAGCTTGGAAGAGCCAAGTACCTCCCATGTCTCCCTTTCCTTGCCCTTGCCCTTGCCCTTGCCCTTGCCCCATCCTCATGCTTACTTTCCTGCCAGCCTTTACAGGGCCTCACTTTTACTCCTTTAGACACCTAACCTTTCCTTCAAACATCCTTGAGGTTCTTCAGGTATCATGTATTTTAAGTCAGGCCATCAAAACAAATGCAGCTCCCTTCTTTTATGTATTTTTTTTATTTATTTTACTTAGTAAAGAACCATAAAATCCCCTCTGCCTGCATTTGGTGCCCTGCACTGAAGAAGCCAGGTACTGACACCATCTCATTCATTCAGTTGATCCGGAACAGGGATTATAAACCAAATGCAGGCAGCTCATGAATTTTCTGGGGCATAACCTGTTCTAAAAACATTATAACTAGTTACCAACAAATTATACTCAAAAGATGATTTATATACTTACATTTTTGGCTTCATTTGAGAAATCTGAAGATTTGGCTATGCTGGACCAAAATTCCAATGTGACAGGAATAAGGCAAACTGACTAGCACTAACTACTTTCCCCTTGGTGAAGCACGCCTCTCAGTGATCCTCACCGCTCCACAAAGTTCTCATGAGCAACAGATCCAGCTGGTTTCATTTGTGACCTGGTTGCTCTGCAGGTGCTAGGGTTTGATGAGTCCAAGTCCAGGGAATTAGAAGTCATGTTTATCAAAAGGGAAGACCTCTTCTCTTCTCTCTTTTAAAGACCGCATGGCCATGCTCCTTGTGACCACCTCTCCTGGTTTCTTATTCCAACAGCATCTCATTTTCCTGTACTCACTACCACAGAAAACATCTAAGTATTACCTACATACCTGAATTATCCCTAGGACACCCCTGCAAAGCCATCTTCCGTCCCAGCAAGCTCCCATATGAACTACTGTAATTCCAGGCCACATGGCAGAAAGCACAGAGATTCTCATCCACAGACTGCAGAAATCTTCATGTCCAGACTTACTTCTCTTCGAAGACAAATACTTCTAAATTTCCAAGTTCTGACAAGTTAAATTAAAACACTGCTTCTCAAACTTTACTGTGCATACAACACATGTGGGAATCTTTTAACAGTGCAAATTCTAATTCAGTAGGCCTGGCACACAGCCTGAGATTCTGTATTTCCAACAACCTCCCATGCTGATGCTGCTGGTCTGTGGACTATGAATAGCAAGGAGATAGAAGACTCACAAAGGAAAAAGGTTTCTCAGATGAGACTCACCTGAACAAATTAGACCTCCAACACTTGACTTTCCGCCACTTTAAAACTACTTGTGCCAATTTAAATCTGATTTCTATAAATAACAGCCTTTCATAATGGTATGGGGGAAGAAAGAGATCATTCCTTCAGCTATTAGGCATTGATTATTGAATATTCACTACATAATCAATATTGGGCACTACAAAGAGGCATCAGCCACATTTCCATATATTTAGAGTGCTTAAACTAGTACTCCATCTAAAACAAGAGATAACTAAGATCTTAACTGCTATAAAACAGTGATTCTCAAAAACATGGCATATCAGCAACTGGGTGGAACACAGCGCAATTCTAAACTAAACTAAAACTAAACCAAACACAGTTCCCCCCAATCCCTCCCAGAAGATACTCACTCCTGCCCCTCTTACTGTCAGTCACAGACACAGGAAGCTACCGTGACTTCTAGAAATACCTCATTCTTCAGAAGGATAAATTGAGGGGGAAAATTATGAAAACTGCTGTTGTTAGATCACATATAGAAGGGCATGAAGACACAGGCCTGAAAAAGTGGTGAGCATTCCAGGTGGACGTGGGTCCTGTGGGAAAAATACTGGGGTGGAGACGCATCAGGGGTATTTATGGGATGGGAAAAGACCACCTGCCTGGTTAAAGTAAACCAAAGTACCCCACTCACCACCACTCAGTTCTGAGTAGAAAAAGCACAGAAACTATCAACTAAGAACTTGATGACCACCTGCTAAGAATACTAAAAAGGTCTTTCTTTACAGAAAGGATGAACTTGCTTGCCTCTCTGGTCCTTTCCAATTTTTCCTCAACCACAGAACAAAATTCCGATTTTACTCTAACACATAATCCTAACCCGAACCACTTTCCTTGCCTGCTGTTGACCATGAGAGGCCAGTGAAGAGAATGTGGAGGTGCGAAAGTCCTTACAAATTTAAGAGGAAGCCTAAATCACTGTATCAGGTTAAGCATTCCACTGCTACTCAGCATCCCCAGTTCTTAGAGACTGTTCTCACAGGGCTCACTTTCAAGTCTGTCATCAATCACCCTGTGACTCTCCTCTGAACCCTGTCCAAATCATCCTCATCCCTCTTAAACATGAATGGGCTAGAACAAATTACACTCCTGGTTTCCCTTGAGCACTCCATCTGAAAGAAGTCTCAGTTGCACATTTTCTACCAAATCCCCCTCCTACAAAGCACTTGTCAGACTTCCCACTATGTTCATTCAATTCATTTTTTACTTGTGAAATATTTCAAGTATGTATTCAGAAATTCATATAGTTAAGAAGTTCACACTACCAACACCCAGATTTAACAAACATTAATATGTTCACCACATTTGCTTTGCAATTATTTATTTATTTATTTATGTATTCGTATCTTTATTGCCTGTTTCCCACTAGTGTCTGTTTTATCTGGGCTGGGCCATGTCTGATTACTAACCTCTTTTATACCCATCACTTACCATAAAGCCTGGTAACATATAATGCTCTTAATGTTTGTTCAATGAACAAATGCATGAATGACTTCTGTCCTAGCATTAAATAATGGCCATCATGATAAAAGAATTATTAGACAAAAGACAATGACTTAAAGACCAAGGGGAAAAAAGGAAATGGATCTTTATGGAAGAAGAGTGAGGGTTTATATTTAAATGAGTGCTGTAGCTGGATAAACACACTAGAGTGGGTGAGCTGGACAAGATTCAGAACTTCCTTACCAAGAGGCCCCTTTCCCTCTTGCTCTGAATAGCACATATATCTGCCTAGGCATAGTGATATAGGAGGTGAGCTCCTAACGTTTCTTCTGGCTCAGAGATGCCAATTCAATGGCTTAGAGGAAAAAAAGAACTAACTAAGAGAAGGAGAAAGAGAAGAAGAAAGGGGAAAGGAGAGGAAGGAAGTCAGGTGGGGTGGAGACTATGCAGAGAGAAGGCAAAACCTCTATAAGGCCACCACAGACTATTCATGTTTTATGCTAGGTTAGGTCCAGGGTAACACGGATCATATCCTGAAAACCTTTGAGTGTCAAGTCCGTTTGTCGGAAACAAAGCGAAGCCTAAAGCAAAAGTATAAGAAAGGTCACGTCCAATTGTCAGATTTCTCCACCACCTCCTTTTACCTGTACTCCCTGTCACCTAGTATCTTAAAGCAAAATCCTAAAAGTCTGGACTCCTTCCACTGTGGTTCTCTCAGGTTCTCAAATATGGAGTGTACACTTGTACCCTCCCCCCATCAAATTTAACTGGGTCTAAGTTCTATTACTTCAAGCTCTCATTCTTCCAGTAGGTCATCAAGATATAGCATGCTTATTATTTAAAGGACTGTACATTAATGACAATATTACTTCCTTAATTTATGGTCAGTACAGTCCTCCAACTTTCTTTCTTTCTTTTTTTTTTTTTTAGAATAATGAACGTTTATTACATCAACAAAGACAGGACAGAGGAAGGCTTCTTGCTTATAGCACAGTGGGGTACGGCGCCAGCCACATGCATGAAGGTTGGCGGGTTCAAAGCCAGGGCCAGCTAAAAAACGACAATGGCAACCAAAAAAAAGATAGGAGAGAGGAAGAATTATTTGCCTTTCCAGGCCTTGATTTTCCTCAGATAGAACTCCATCTCTTTGCCTTCTAGCACATAGCCATCTGCTCGGGCCACACTGTCCTGGTCTTGATGCAATGCGCGCAAGAAGTTTGCCCTGCTGAAACTGCTCCTCCAGAAGACTGCTTATTTTGGTGTTCTTTTTCCTTTCATCATATTTCTTCTGAATTTTTTTTTGAACTTTTTTGTTTAAAATCCCTTCTTCTTCTGGAGTCAGCTTGGCTCCTTTCTTGCAGCCAGGGGCAGTGCATAGTGGGACTCATACCACTGTCGGTATGGTGTGCCATCAATAAGCACAATGCACCTCTTCACCAAGGTCTTGGTACGAACCAGCTCATTATTGGATGCATTGTAGACAACATCAATGATCCTTGTTTTCCTAGTACAACACTCTGAGCCCCAAGAGAAGTTTCCCACATCCAGCCTCAGGGTGTGGTATTTCTTGTTACCTCCTCGGACATGGACTGTACATATTCTGCGGGGCCAATCTTAGTGCTAGCTGTGGGGCGTCCCAACTCATACTTATGCTTCTTGTGGTAGGGCTTTCTCTTGCCCCCCGGTCTTGCCACGCTTGTGCCAGTTGTCCCGAGAGATCTTATTGCTCAGATCCATCAAGGTTTGTTTCATAAATCTGGGAGCATTAAAGTTGGTTGCATAAATATTTAAAAGTGAAAGGTCTTGTTTTGTTCCTTTGACCAGTATTAATTGTCCATCTTTGTCTTTCTTAACTTTAATTGCTTTAAATCTGCTTGTATCTGAAAATAAGATTGCAAACCCTCCTTTCTTCTCATTTCCATTTGTTTGAAATTCTGTTTTTGATCCCTTAACTCTGAGTCTTGGTTTGTCCTTCAAGGCTACGTGTATCTCCTGGAGACATCATATGGATGGCTTGTCCTTTTTTATACAATCAGCCAGCTTGTGCCTCTTTAGTGGTGAATTCAGTCCATTGACCTTTATTGAGAGAATTGAGTAGTGTGATGGCGTTCTATTCATCTTATTTTGTGCCAGTCTGTTGTGTAGTTTTATCCTTTGCACCATGGTGGAAACCACGTTTTTACCTTTAGCTTCTGGTATTTACTTTGCTGGTGGTCCATTGTGATGGTCAGTGTTGAGAATAGGTCTAAGTATTTCCTGTACTGCTGGTCTTGTGGTGAATTTCTTCAGTGCTTATATATCTGCAAAAGATTTGCTTTTTACATCAATTTTGAAGCTTAATTAGCAGGATACAGAATTCTGGGCTGAAAATTGTTTTGTTTAAAAATGTTGAAAGTGGATGGCCATGTTCTTAAGGCTTGGAAGATTTTAGTGGTAAAGTCTCCTGTCAGCCTAAGGGTTCTGCCTCTGTAGGTCGGTTGGTGCTTTACTCCTGGCTGCTTGCAGAATTTTTTCTTTCATCTTGACTTTGGACAGGTTCATTACAATGCATTTTGTAGAGGCTCTGTTTGAGTCGAGATGACCCAGGATACATTATCCCTCTGAAAGGAATATGTCTGGATCTTTATTAAAACTTGGGGGTCAGCACCTGTAGCTCAAGTGGCTAAGGCACCAGCCACATACACCAGAACTGGCAGGTTTGAATCTAGCCCAGGCCTGCCAAACAACAATGATAACTACAACCAAAAAATATCTGGGCATTGTGGTGGGTGCCTATAATCCCAGCTACTTGAGAGGCTGAGGCAAGAGAATTGCTTAAGCCTAGGTGTTGGAGGTTGCTGTGACCTATAATGCCACAGCACTCTACCCAGGGTGAGAGCTTGAGGCTCTGTCTCAAAAGAAAAAAAAAAAAAAACTTGGGAACTTTTCATTTATGATAATTTCTAGTAGGGCTTTTATTCCTTTAGGACAATATTCTTCCCCTTCAGTAATCCCTATTATCCATAGGTTTCAACTCTTCATGGTGTCTCATAGTTCTCTAAGCACCTGTTCTGCTTTCTCTCTCTTCTTTTTTGCCTCTTTAACTACCTGGGTTAACTCCAAAATTTGACCTCTAGGTCTGAGGTTTTTTCTTCTCCATGGTCTAATCTATTTTTGATACTTTCTACTGCATCTTTACATTCCCTGATTATCTCCTTCATTTCCTTAATCTGCTCCATATCCTTTCAATATTCTACATATCTCTCATCTGACTTTTGATTCTGTCTTTTATTTTTCTCATCCATTCCTTTTATTGTCTTTATCACCTATATTTTAAATTCCCATTCTGTCAACTCCATTAATTCTTTATAGGTGTAGACTTCTGCAATAGCTGCCGCATGATCCTTAGGGAAGTTCCTCTATTTTGGCTTTATATGTTGCCCAAATTTTTCTGTTGGCTCCTCCTCATGTGTTCTTTCCTCTTGTTCATCTCCTTGTCCTCTTTCTACCTTCTTACTGCCCCCTTTGCTTCAAAATCTCTTATCGCAGAGCTTAGGTCTTAAAGTGGCCTCAGCCTGAGCAAAGCCAAATAAACAGAAGTCCTTGCCCTTGATGACAATATGTTGTAATATGTCTCCAGGACACAAGGTGGCACTGTAGGTTTTTTAGAAGACAGAGAGCACAGCCAGCAACCTCTATGGTCCTTATTCCAAATTTAGTTGTCTTCTGTGATTGACTGATTATTTTTTCAGCACTCAGACTCTGCCAGGATCTTAAAGCTCACAAGAACCCTTCAGCAGCAGGTCTCACCATGCCCCATGAGTCCAGTTCCTATGGAGTGTGGGAATCCTCAGCCTGTTCCAAGAGTGGAGTTCTGATCCCAGCAGGCCTCATGCTGTAGGCCCATGTTGAGACCTCACAACCTTCCCCCATATGGCAGCCCCCCTGGCCTTCAAGACCTTCTCAGTATAGCTGCCTTGCTGGCCACCAAACCTATGGCAAATCCACTCCAACCAGCATTCAAATTTGGTTGTTATACACTGTTTGAGTACACCCACTCTTCCCATGCCGGATATGGCTGTGTTCTTTTTCCCCAATTGTTCTAGGAGCACTCAGCTATATAAGCTTTCTTGTCAGCCATCTTGCTCCCACCCACACCCCCATGAATAATTTTTAAAGAACTTACTGGAAAATTGATATTGCTACAATGGTGCCCTATAGCTAGACTCACATCACATGGAAATGGTAGCTACAAACTTAAATTCCAGATTAGTGTGCTGATCTTGAGAAAATATCTTAGAAGCTTTAAGACTCAGTTTCCCCTTCTATAAAACAAAAGTTGTTATAAGAATTGAAAATTCCAGGCAATTGCACTAATGTACGCAGCTATGATTTAACAATAAAAAAAAAAAAAAAAAAAGAATTGAAAATTCCTCAGGCTGTTATGAAAGCTGGTAGGTAAAAGACAAATGGTGGTTGCTGTTTGGGGAGAGTGAAAGTGGTGGCTAATTTTATTACATTGATTCTACCACACATTTATTTTTCTACTTTAGCAACTTAGGAATTAGGACGCATCTATTAACCTGTGTTTCATAGTTTAATTGGAAATACTTTTGCTTTCTTAATGGTAAAGAAAAAAGCAACTTGTGTTAAATAAGAATAATAGCTCATTTAATGTAAGAGAATTACATTACTCTCCCAATCTTATATTTCAGTCAATGCTAAGAATATAGCTCTGAACTGTGCAGACGCAGCATTTACCTGTGGAGAGCTGACATTCTAGTGAAGAGGGCAGACATAAATTAATAAATATTTACTATGCCAAGTAGTTATGTGTGCTATAAAAATCATAAAGCAGAATATTCACATGCAAAAGAATAAAATTGGACCTTTGTCTTACATCACACACAAAAACTAATTTAAAAGCCAAGTGTGGTTAGTCCCAGCTACTCTAGATGTTGAGGCTGGAGGACCACTTGAGCCTAGTAGTTTGAGGCTATAGTGCATTATTATTGTACCTATGACCAACCTTCACTATACCCTCTGTGCACTTCAGCCTAGGCAACATAGCAAGACGTTTTTTAAAAAATTAAAAAAGAAAGAAAGAAAAGTAGATTAAAGATCTAATGTAAAACTTGAAATCATTAGACTTCTAAAAGGGAACACAGGGAAAAGCTCTTTTGTGTTGGCCTTGGAGTCTTTTTGGATATGACACCAAAAACCTAGATTAGAAAAATAAAATTAGGAGGAGTTCTTGGAAGATGGCTGACTAGTAGCAATCCTCAGCAGAGGCTCTGACCAGAGGAAGAAAAACTGGACAGACTTGGACTCTACAAAGCCAAAGGTGGGGAGCTGAGCCAAGAAAGAAGTTTGGTGAGCTGTAACTCCAAGGAAGAGCATTCAGAAAACAAATTACAGGAACAAAGCTTATCCACTAGAGGACAGGAGACCCCTCCCCCAAGCAGGAAGCCTGCTGCAGGCTATCTGCGAACAAGCAGAGAACAAAAGACCTCTCATTTTACCTCACTGGGATGTCCCACTTATAACCTAGACACCACCCTACCAGGCATAAAATTGAACAGATATTTTCCCCCACATGTCTAAACTCTCAGTCCACCCTTCCCCCTCACATGGCAGTCTGAAGTTCTGTCCCCTGAAAAGCACAGAGTGTTTGGTCTTGTCCTGAGAATCTGGGCAAAATGTAGACCGCCAACCATCAGGATGAAATCTGTGAACAACAGGAAGAAAGAGGGTGTGGGGAAAAAGAGACACTCGGAGGAAGGAAGAGCAGTCCCTGGTTATGACTATGCCCAGCTGGTGGTGGTGTTGACCCTCGGTTTGGGCTGTGTCTGGCAGGACGGGGTGCAGAACCCCCGGCTCTGACAGCACCCACAGTGGGAGAGTGGTTACCCCATGTGGACTGAGTTTAGCAGACATGGCTGTTACCCAGCCCTTGCTGGACATGTGAGCAGAAGCTTGCTAGGCATGGACTAAGACCTGAAAGTAAGGGCATGGTCCCCGGATTCCAACAGAACCCTCGAGCAATGGCTTATTGGGTGTGAACCAAGACCTGAGGGCTAGGGTGTGGTCCCCTATCCCCAGTGGGGCTAGTGAGCAGTGATTTACTGGGTGAAGACTGAGACTGGTGGGCAGGGTACAGTGCCCTGACTCTAACAGAGCCTGCAAACAAAGGCTTGCCAGGCAGTGGACTGGGACTAGCAGGCAGGGGCATGATCCCCTGACTCCAACTGGTCTGGCAAACAGAGGCTGTCTGGGTGTGGACTGAGGCCGGAAAGTGGGACCCAGTGTCCTGACTCCAACAGAGCCTGAGAACAGAGACTTGCCAGGCAGTGGACTGAGACTGGCAGGTAGGGGTATGGTCCCCTGACTCCAACTGCTTTAGCAAGCAGAGGCTAGCTGGATATGAACTGAGACTGGTGGGCAAGTGCATGGCCCCTGGCACCAGCTGGGCCTTTGAGTAGGCAAGCAGACAACAGTATGGACTAAGTCGTAGGCGGGAGTGTGGATCCCTGGCTCCAATTGTGCTAATGGAGAGCCTTGAATCCTTCTCTGGTGAACAGGGTTTGCACTGCATGAGATAATTTAATTGGAACCCATGTCTGGGGCTTTCCACTTGCAGACATTCTGGGGTTGACCTTTGAAGTTCTGTAGCGGAAAAAAACTGAAGGGCGGGGGCTGAGCACTGCAGCTATTTGTATCTCTTCATAGTTGAGATTTAAACCTAATACTGTGGTTTCTTAGGATAGGGTAGAAGTTGGCTGGTATCAAAAAAAAGCTAGCTTGCACTATCTCACCAAGTAGGTCCTCAGAGTCTCTGACCAAAACTCTGAAAGAGGCCTCTGTAACGTTGTAGGAAATAACCCACAATTACAAAGCCTAGAACTTTAGTAAGGGGCTAGCTCTACTATCTGGGAACCCCAATTCAATCTCACACTACCAGTTCTAATAACCAAATGGTGGGGAAAATAAACATGGCTCAGAGCCAACAGAAGAACTCTGGCAACATGAATAACCAGAGTAGATCAACACCCCCAAGAAATGACAAAGGAGATAGAACTGAAGATGCCATGTATAGATAAATGGCAGCAATGTCAGAAATCAAATTCAGAATACAGATTGCAAATAAGATAAATAGAACAGAAGAAAAGATAGAAATTGAATTCCAAAGAGTACTTCTAAAGTTTGTCTCAAGAAATTAATGAACTCAAAGCCCAAGTCACCAAAGATATGGACATAATGAGAAAAGAGATAGCAAAGCTCAAGGAAGTGGAAAAGTTAGTTGAGGAACTCCAAAATACAATAGAATCCCTCAGTAACAGAGTTGACTATGCAGAAAAAAGGATCTCTGAAACTGAAGACAAAGCTTTTGAATGTTCCCAAATACTTAAAGTGGCAGACAAGTGGAGAGCAAAAACTGATCATTCCCTGAGTTGTGGGATAACTCCAAAAGATCAAACTTATAGGAATTCCCAAAGGAAAAGAGGATGGTCCTAAAGATACAGATGCTCTACTCCAAGAGATTTTGGAGGAAAATTTCCCAAGCATTGCAAGAGATGCAGAACTTCAGATAGCAGATAGATTCAGAACCCCAGCAAGACTCAATCCAAATACAGTATCTCCTAGATAAGTTGTGATTAACTTTGCCTAAGTTAAGATGAAAGAGAACATTCTGCAAACAGCCAGACATCATAAAAGCATCACCTACAAAGGGAGAAGCATCAGAATGACTGCAGACCACTCAGCCAAAATGTTTCAAGCCAGAAGAAAATAGTCATCAACCTTCAATACAAGTTCCAGCCCAAGATCCTGTATCCAGCTAAACTGCATTTCATTGGTGATGGAGAAATCAAATTCTTTAATGACATAGACATGTTGAAGAAATTTGCCATAATTAAACCAGCTCTCCAGGATATTCTCAGATCTATCCTCCACAATGACCAGTGCAATGCTCTACCTCCAAAGGAAACTCATCCGGTAATTTTTGAACAAACCCCAACTTCCACAGTGGTGAAAGGATTAACAATGTCCACTGGACATCCGAAAATCGTGACACCCAAAACACAACCAGGCTTATCAGTTCTCTCACTTAATGTGAATAGTTTAAACCTAAGAGGCAAAGTCTGGCTGACTGCAAAAATACACTCAGACCAGATATCTGCTGTATAAAAGAATCTCACCTTGCCTTAAAAGACAAAAATAGGCTTAGGGTGAAGGGATGGACTTGTATATTACAGGCAAATGGAAGCCATAAAAAAGCAGGGGTTGCAATTTAAGTAGCAGATACAATTGACTTTAAACCAACAAAGATAAAGAAAGATAAGGAAGGTCACTACATATTTGTCAAGGGAAACACCCAACATAAAGAGATTTCAATAATTAACATTTATGCACCCTACCAGAATGCTCCTCAATTCATAAAGCAGACCCTCATGAATATGAACAACTTGATATCTTCCTGCACTATAATAGTTGGAGATTTTAAAACCCCTTTGACAGTTTTGGATAGATTCTCCAAGAAGAAACTAAACAAAGAAATATTAGGCTTAAACCTGACCTTAGAACAAATAGACTTTACAGACCTCTACAGAACATTTCACCCTAGTAAAACTGAATATACATTCTTCTCATCAGCCTCCAGGTCATCCTCCAAAATAGATTATATCCTAGGACATGAGTCTAGCCTCAGCAAATGTAAAAGTGTAGAAATTATTCCTTGTATCTTCTAAGACCACCATGGAATAAAAGTTGAACTCAACAGCAACAGGAATCTTCATACTTAAACAAACTCATGGAAACTAAATAACCTTCAGCTGAATGATAGCTGGGTCAAAGACAAGATTAAGAAGGAAATCACCACATTTTTTGGAACAAAATGAAAGCAAAGACAGAAATTATCAAAACCTATGGAATACTACAAAGGCAAGCCTAAGAGAAAAATTTATACCATTGGAAGCCTTCATCAAGAAAACAGAAAGAGAGGAAACCAACAACTTCATGGATCATCTGAAGCAACTGGAAAAGGAAGAACATCCAAACCCAGAAGAAGAAAATAAACAACCAAAATAGGGCAGAATTAAATGAAATTGAAAACAAAAGAATCATTCAGAAGATCAACAAAACAAAAAGTTGATTTATTGAAAAGATTAACAAAATTGATAAATCTTTGCCCAACCTAACCAGAAATAGAAAAGTAAAATCTCTAATATCATCTATCAGAAACAATAAAAGAGAAATAACAACAGACACTTCAGAAATTCAAAAAATCCTCAATGATTACTACAAAAATTTCTATTCCCAGAAATATGAAAATCTAAAGTAAATGGACCAATACCTGGAAGTGCGTCACCTTCCGAGACTCAACCAGAAAAAATTAGAAATCTTGAAAGGACCTATATCAATCATTGAAATAGCATCAACAATACAAAATCTCCCAAAAAAGAAAAGTCCGGGACTAGATGGTTTCACATCTGAATTCTATCAAATCTTTCAAGAGGAACTACTATCTATATTACACAACATTTCCCAAAGCATAGAAAAAGAAGGAATACTTCCCAACACATTCTAGGAAGCAAAATCACCCTGTCCAAACCAGGAAAGGATCCAACAAAGAAAGAAAATCATTGATCAATATCATTAATGAATACTGATGCAAAAATATTCAATAAAATCTTAGCAAACAGTATTCAACAACATCATGATCAAGTTGGTTTTATTCAATGTTTACAGGGTTGGTTCAATATACGCAAATCTATAAATATAACACATCACATCAATAAAATAAAAAACAAAGACCATATGACTCTCTCAATTAACACAGAAAAAGCCTTTGATAATATCCAGCATCCTTTCATGATCAGAACACTTAAGAAAATAGGCATAGAAGGGACATTTCTTAAACTGATGGAGGACATCTATAGCAAACCCACAGCCAATATCATATTGAATGGTGTAAAATTGAAAATATTTCCACTCAGATCAGGAAGAGGCCAGGATGTCCACTGTCTCCTCTGCTATTCAACATAGTAATGGA
>CAUYPK010072497.1:0-18384 GCA_963574355.1 Loris lydekkerianus | reverse complement strand
GCCTGCTTTTTTCTGCTTTCCATTTGCCTGGAATATAGATGACCATCCCTTCACTTTGAGTCTATATTTGTCTTTTAATGTAAGATGTGATTCTTGGATGCAGCAGATATCTGGCTTGAGTTTTTGTATCCAGTCAGCCAACCTGTGCCTCTTTAGAGGACAATTTAAACCATTCACATTAATTGAGACTATCGATAAGCCTTTCGAGAGTCCAGTGGACATTTTTAATCCTTTTGCGACTGTGGAAGTTGGAGTTTGATCACAATTTTCTGGGTGGGTTTACTTTTGTGGTGGAGGCATATGTTGGTCTTTATGGAAGATAGGTCTGAGAATATCCTGGAGAGCTGGTTTAGTTATGGCAAATTTCTTCAACATGTGAATGTCATTGAAGTATTTAATTTCTCTGTCATAATAAAACTCAGTTTAGCTGGGTATAGGATCCTGTGTGGAAAGTTATTTTGCTTTAGAAGATTAAAAGTCGATGACCAACCTCTTCTAGCTTGAAAGGTTTCAGCAAAAAGATCTGCAGTTATTCTAATATTCTTCCCCTTGTAGGTAATGGTTTTCTTTTGTCTGGCAGCTTTCAGAATTTTTTCCTTCATATTAACTTTAATGAAATTGATTATGATATATCTGGGGGATGTCTTATTCGGATTGAGTCGTTCTGGAGTTCTGAAACTGTCTGCTGTCTGAATTTCAGAATTTCTTGGCATGTCTGGAAAGTTCTCATTCATAATCTCATGGAGAAGAGACTCTGTGCCTTGTGAAGCCACTTCGCCGCTTTCAGGGATCCCTATAAGAGGAATATTGGTTTTCTTCAAATTATTTCAGAACACTCTTAGAGAGTGATCTGTTTTTGCCCTCCATTTCTCTTCTTCTCTGAGAGTTTGGGAGCATTCGAAAACTTTGTGTTCACTGTCCGAAATCCTTTCTTCTGCTTGGTCCATTCTGTTACTGACAGATTCTACTGTGTTTCTCAGATCTTTGAAGGGTGCAACTTCTTGTCTCAATGTGTCAAAATCTTTGGTCATTTGGTCTTTGAATTTGTTGAATTCGTGAGTTATATTTTGGGTTACTATTTTGAGTTCTAGTTCCATCTTATTCGCTATCCAGATTCTGGATTCAATTTCTGACATCTCAGCTATTTGTTTGTGCATGGGATCTTGTGCTGTGTCTGCCCCATTGATCCTTGGGGGAGTTGATCTACTCTGATTATTCATATTCCCAGAGTTTTCTGTTGATTTTTGCCTCATGATTTTTTTTCACTGTTGCCTCTGGCCGTCCTTAGAGTTGGGGAGGTGTCTCTCCAAGAATATACCCAAGTAGGGTCACTCTTTTGTTGTTGAATCTTTGTAGGGAGTGATCCTGTGTAGTTCCTCTGGGGCTGCTCTGGCTATGGAGTTCTGGTTGTGTAAGCAGCTTCAGTGTGTGACACCTCCGGATCCAGCAACATGGTGGGAGGTGGTGCTCATGGTTCTGGGAGTGCCTGGCCCCCAGTGACTTTGGCACAGAGAGCCCAAGGCTCCAGCAGTCTCTGGCCAGGAGAAGGGCTCTGCTCAGTGGCCGGGAGGGCTCCAGAGGGCACATGGCTACCAGAGTCCCTGGCCAGATGAGTGTGCTAGTGTGGAGGCTGGGAGGATACAGGAGGTAGGACAGAGGGTTGCGCAGCTTCTGCAGTTCCTGGGCAGGGCTTGCGGAGGTCAGGTGGGTGCAGGTTGTGGGTTGGGGGTCGTGTAACAGCTCTTATGGAGGTCCGGGCGGTGCCAAGCCCAGGAGTTTGAAGTTACTATGAGCTGTGACATCACGGCACTCTCCCCAGGGCAATAGCCCGAGGCTCCACTGTGCCAAAACCGTCTTATTCTGCCTCTAAGTATTAAGGCTGTAAGGCAGCTCACTCCCCACCTTTAGGCTGTTTAGTCACTAGGTTACTTTGTCCCGCCCGATCCTTGCTCTGGGACCCTGAGGGCGGAGCTTGCTGAGGCAGTTCTCTCTCATTGGCTTCCTACGCCTAGCTCAGTGGCTCAGTCTCAGGCCCCAGACAATGCCCAAAGTTCTCCACACTCCTGCTCAAGCTCTCCCCAAGGCAGTTCAACTGAGGGCCAAGCCCAAAAACACCAAAACAGTTCATAGGTAAGGCCTTTCTGGTTTGCCACTCTCACTGCTGCTTGTACTTACAGTTGCCAGTGGGATTAGGTCAATCAAATATATGCAACCGCTTGCCAGTTTTCCACTGTTTTTGTCCTCCTCTTGGGATCCAGAAGTCCCTTACTGACTCCCTGTATCCTCAAAAGGAGGATTATAGGCAGATCCTACCAGCCAGAGATGCCTGGAGTCTTATCTCCCCAGACTCACCGTGCCTAGTTGCAGGGAAGCTGTTACTCAGCCGCCATCTTTAATCTCTCACAGTACTATTTAAAAAAACAAACAAAACAAAAACAGAGTTTCACTATATTGCCCTCGGTAGAGTTCTATGGCGTCATAGCTCACAGCAACTTCCAACTCTTGGGCTTAAGCAATTCTCTTGCCTCAGCCTCTCAAATATCTGGGACTACAGGTGCCCGCCACAATGCCCTCCTATTTTTTGTTGCATTTGTCATTGTTGTTTAGCAGGCTCAGGCTGGGTTCAAACCCACTAGCCTCAGGTGTATATGGCCAGTGCCCTACCCAAGCACTGTTTTTCTTTTTTTTTTTTTTTTTTTTGGACAGGAAGTAGGATTTATTATTGATAGGTGCAAATTCTAGGCAACAGAGTGTAAGCTCTCATGAGTGCAGGGCCTGCCACTTGTCCAGGGGGCCACAACGAGGGATGTATTTGACCCCACAGCCATCTGGGATAAGCTGCTTCTTAGCCACCATGTCTTCAAATTCGTCTGCATTAAACTTGGTAAGCCCTGCTTCTTAGAGATGTGAATCTGCTGGTGGCCAGAGAACTTAAACTTGGCCCTGCAAAGAGCCTCAATCACATGCTCCTTGTTCTGTAGTTTGGTGCAGATGAATATGATGGCTTGGCTGATGTGAAACCATGTGAACTCTGGCCACAGTGCCCTGGGGCTTTCCAAAGGCAGCATACATACCTATCTGGAGCCTAGACTGGGAACAGCACAAGGTCTAACACATGAACAGGTATCAGAAAGAACTGTCTCCAAGGTCTCTTAGAGCAACACATACAAACAACAGGCTGCATACACTACCAGGGAGGCTGCTGCTTGCAGATGTTGCACGTCAGGCTCCCATGAGGAAAGTCTCACAGTACTATTTAATAAACACCTACTATAAGCCCCATACTATACTAGGAAATAGACAAAACATGGTCCCACAGGGAGTTTCCAATGTGGTTGAAAACACAAAAGCAATGTTGGTGAAACAAGTGATAAAGAACTATTTATAACAGAGACAGGCCTGGGATGTAAATAAGCTATAAGCTCAAAAGAGAAGAAAATCCATCCAGGCTTATGCCCTCGGGGAAGCCTTTTCATAGAGGTAGGTTTTGAGCTTGATCTTAAGGGTGTCTGAAATCTGGATAGGGGGAAACAGGATGGGAGAATTTACCATGTGAAGAGGTGATTACAAGATAAGACAGGGCTGGGAGATAGGAATGAGAAAGAACTTGATATTGCAAAATCAAATAAACCTTTTTTTATGGACAAGAACATTCAGACAACTGAAGGGATCAGGCAGCAAGGAATGGTTCTAAGTTTCAAATCCAGATTTAGCCCAAGACCTAGCAGATCTCCATTCTAATCATTTTAGAACTTCATAATAAGAAACAACATGAGTTGAGACTATTGCAATTATTCCTTTATTCACCTTTTCTCTGTTCAGGAAAGGCAGAGGGGAGAAATGCCTTTCAAAATTATGCAAGAACTCTATTGTAAGGTGATGTCCCAGAACAAGTCAAATAAAATCACTCAGTTTGAAAATGTGGGTGATTTCAGGCCCGAAGTCCTCTCAAGATGATATTAAAAATCAAAATAGATTGGCTTCCTAATGGAGAAGAAAATTTTCTTAGAAGAACAGCTTTCAAACCAGACAAATACCTCAAGAAGTTTCTGCAATGCCTTCTCCTGGTGGTCATTCATAAACGTTTATTACTTGGCATCCGGGTTCAACCACATATTGTTGCCTAATTAAAAGTACTTCTTTTACTAGATAAATAGACTTGCTTTTAGGAGCTGCCATAATCACACCTATACTTTTATTGAAAGTGGTAAGAGGCATTCAGGAGAGATGACACACACAGGCTCAATAAGTTCGCACTGAAACGTACATGATAGGACATGCCATTTTGTGTCTGGGTGCACGTAACACAGCTCACAGCTCTTTGAAATAGAAAGAAAAATCTGAGCCAATTCAAACTAATGACCTGGCTCTTGTTTCTGAAGTGGGTGGGGGTTTACATGAAACCTTTTCATGCAGCTCCCGCACGGAGTCTACACGCGAGTTTTCAGCCTTCCTGAACTGCAGCCAAAGGGCTTGGCAAAGGCCAACCAAGGGGTATTAAAGGTGGAACAAAGGGAGGAATAAGATTGCATGTACTTTTTCCACTCCCTGAAAACCTCAGTCCCATTCTTTCTTCCCTTTCAGACAACTCTTCTATCTTTTTCCTTTCAGAGTTTCTGTTCTTCTCTTTGCTGGAAAATTTATTGCAAAAGAGTGCGTACCTCACCTTTTATTGAGGGCATGAACCTCTTTGAAAATCTGATTCAAACCATAGACTCTTTCTCAGAAAAATGGACATAGAGTCAAAAGCCTACAGAAATTTTCAGAAGGTCCACAAATCCTCTGGAACCAAGCAGAACCCAAGTTAAGCCCCCCCACTCCCACCTACCCAAAGATTCTCTAATGATTTTGAGCAAGAAGAAAGGACAGACATTTAATGGTGACTCTAGAAATATATTAAATCTGAAAAGAATTTTGTTTGGGACCTTTTGCTTAAATGGAGTACTGAGTTCATAAGAATAAGGCTGGTGAGCAGGGCACACATTACTTCTTTGAAATTTTACCCTGGCTCTGGTGGAAGTCTCTAGAATATTCAAGAAATTTCCCATCCCCTTGTTTGGGGCAGTGGCCTTAACAAAGCTTGTTCTAAGGCCTGCCTACTATTGCTTAGCCACAGTGAGCTCTCAGAAAGAGAAAGAACATGTCTCTCATGATAGGACTCCATCTACTCACTGAACGCAGATTTTTCTGAAGGACATTTTAGATTGGGGTGTCCAACCTTTTTTCTTCTCTGACACACATTATTAAGAATTAGAGTTATCTGGCTCAGCCTGTAGCCTAGCGGTTTACAGAGCCAGCCACATACGCCAGGGGTAATGGGTTTGAAACTGGCCTGGACCAGCTAAACAACAACAACTGCAACAAAAAATAGCTGGGCATTTTGGCGAGCACCTGTAAGTCCCAGCTACTTGGGAGGCTGAGGCAAGAGAGTTAGGTAAGCCCAGAAGTTTGAGGTTGCTGTGAGTAGTAACTCCACAGCACTCTACTGAGGGCAACATAGTGAGACTCTGTCTCCAAAAAAAAAAAAAAAAAAAAAAAGAATTAGAGTTGTCTCGGACCACAGAGTAAATACACAAACACTAATGACAGCTGTTGAGCAAAAATAACCAGAAAAAAGTCTGTGCATACTTTTGTGATATCCAACAGCACAGATAAGCCATACAGGCCTCTAATAATCTTCATGTGACCTGAGGGCTGCAGGCTGAACACCCCTGTTTTAGACTTTTCTTTTCTTTTTAATCTTTCAGTTTTGTCATTACCTTTTCTGATTGACTCTTAAACTCCAAGTGAAATTCAAGTTCATAATCTTAACTTCTGGTTTCTCAATATATAAAAATCAGTGTTTCAGGCCAGGCACAGTGGCTCACGCCTGTAATCCTAGCACTCAGGGAGGCCAGGGTGAGTGGATTGCCTGAGCTCACAGGTTGGAGACCAGCCTGAGCCAGAGAGAGAGACCTGTCTCTAAAAAATAGCCAGGCATTGTGGCAGGTGCCTGTAGTGCAGCTACTTGGGAGGCTGAGGCAAGAGAATCGCTTAAGCCCAGGAGTTTGAGGTTACTGTGAGTACTCTATCAAGGGTGACAAAGTGAGACTCTGTCTCAAAATAAATAAATAAATAAATAAATAAATAAATAAATAAATAAATAAATAAATAAATATAAAAGCCAGTGTCTCCTTCACTTTGTTGACATGCAACACTCTTTGTTTCCCAGGAAAAAAACGGCTGTCAGGGTGTTCTTACCTATCAAAGGCACAACTCTGTGTGACTAAGTTCATTTAATCACCTCATGAAATGACCTTGCTTCTGTCACTCTACCTGAGCAAAACAATCCTGACCATTCAGTAAAATAAACTGTGGAAATCCAGCCTCACTCTCAGAGACTGCAGCCTGATGAAACGCAGAGGAAGGTCCTTCCTGCTGGCTTCTCCGGCCCCCGTGTTACTCCACATTTGCCCCAGGCCAGGGGAAACCTCTGAGAGAGATCTCTGTGTTGGGTGCTTCAGTTCATATACTCAGTCTGCACACATCTCTGGAAGTAGGGTGGTGTTATTCTGCCTATTGGACAGATGAGAAAACTCAGGCTTAGGAAGGTTAAGGAACTCCCACTTTGGTGAGTGAGGGTGCCTGATTTGGAGTGTACTCAGCCATCACTGTACTGCCTTCCTGTGCCACAACGACTGGTCCCGGCTGCCTCTTTCATTTACGGGAGCTAAAAATCCTCCAGGAGCTCACACAGAAGGATGGCAGAGGTGCTGAGCTCATGTTCTAGCCAAGGAGGGACTGAGGTAAGAAGGGATGGGACAGCCCTGTGGACCTCTGTCAATTGTCAATTTCTTTCTTTCTTTCTTTCTTTCTTTCTCTCTCTCTCTCTCTCTCTCTCTCTCTCTCTCTCTCTCTCTTTTCAATTGTTTCAGGTTAATTGAGGACACAAAGATTTACCTTACAATGTTTGCATTTGTTAGGGAAAGTCCCTCTTATAATTGTGTCCCGCCCCCAAGAGGTGTGCCATTCCACACCCTAACATTGTGCCATTAAGTGGGAGCACGCCCATCCCCTCTCCTCGCCCCACTCCCTCCTTCCCCCCCCAATTGATTTGAGTTTGGGGGGCATGTATTAGCTCATCTGGCTGGCTTCATTTTAGAATTAAGTACCTTAGATTCTTGCTTCTCCATTCTTGTGATAATTTACTAAGAAGAAATGTTCTAACTCCCTCCAGGTTAATACAAAAAATGTAAGATGTTTTTAATGGTTGACCTGTGTCAGTTTCTAATTCCATCTGGTAGAAGATAATAATGAAATTTCGTACTTGTAGTTATGTTTTGGATGGCCTGAAGACTTCTTCAGTTGCCACTTCTGCTCTTTAAAGGGAGTACAAGTCCTAGCAAATAAATAAATGGTCTTTCCATTGACTAAGCTAGTTTTAAACTAAGAACATACAATATCCACCTTTTATTCCCCCTCTCCCAAAACAGGTGCAAAACACTCTGAAAACAGCACAGTGTAAATTATTCAAACAGAACCAAAAAGTAAAGGTTAAAATACCCAGAAATTGGGATTCAATGAAATTCACCTTTGTTCCATGTGAGCACCTACACCCAATTATTTTCTTTTATACCTTTTTAAAGAATATGTGTCTTCTCCCTTTCACAGAGCACCCACTCTGATGGTTTCTGTAAACTTGCTTTGTAGACAACCATCACATTTATAAAAAAGTGTAAAATATTAAAATAAATGATAAAACCCCATGGATCTACAGTAGGTTTTTGTCATGGTACTGCCACATGTTAGCACCTATTTGCTTCCAAACTTCTCTGGGAGAGAACAGTTTTATAGACACAGAGGGCACAGTTCAAAGTCATCTTGAAGTCGAAGAGAAACCAAATACTTGGACAAAAGAACTTTTCAACCACCTGGGAAATGGTGGAAAGGTACATTGTTACCTCTGTGCACGTGTGTGGGCTCCTGCACATCCAAGTATCTTCACAGCGACCTGACAGGGAGTGGCTGCTGTGAGGAATTACTGTTTGTTGTTTTATGTAGACCATTCCATAAGGTAAACTTTTTCATCAATCCACATTAAATATTCATGAAAGATGTAATTTTTTTTTAAACCACATCTGCAAAACCACATTTTAAATCTTACGCTTGGGAAATGTGCCCCTTTTGTTAGAATCATGCCAGGCACAGTTTTCTCCCACACTGATGCCCAACCACGTGCACGAATCTGCTTTGTTCAACATTGCCTTCAAAAGTGTCCGACAAGGTAAAGGAGAATTCTCAAAATTGTTGTTTGCTAAAATGAACTTTGATTTTTAAAGTCTCCTTAAATGCAATTGTTGAAAGAAATGTAAATAATGTTTGTTCATTCCATTTCTCACTTCTAAATTAAGGGTTTCTAATAAGGAGTGGTCTTTACTAGTTTCACTATTGCCATTCTCAGTATAAATAAAAGTGTTATAAAAGTGAGCCCTAGAATTTCTCTCCTTCTTAAGAAGCCTTTTTGCCAGAATAAAAAATATCCTTTTAAATATTCTTTCTACTGAGGGCAACATAGTGAGATTCTGTCTCAAAAAAAAAAAAAAAAAAAAAACTAATTAAAAAATTTTTTTCTAGCAGATTTTGATGGGTACAGGGGCCATCAGTTAAATAAATTATATAAAGTATCATATATAAGCACATCCCTCTAACGCACTCAAGACAACAAGAGTCCGTTTGTGGTGCAGGGGACAGGGGTCATCAGTTAAATAAATTATATAAAGTATCATATATAAGCACATCCCTCTAATACACTCAAGACAACGAGAGTCCGTGTGTGGTGCAGGGGACAGGGGCCATCAGTTAAATAAATTATATAAAGTATCATATATAAGCACATCCCTCTAATGCACTCAAGACAACAAGAGTCTGTGTGTGGCACACATACACCCATATACATCACCACTTATTCTTGAAATGTGCCCTTGGGCTAAATTCCCTTATATCAAATAAAGATAAAGTTGAAAAATCTGTCAAAGAGGTGCTCATTTATGTTAACTTTTCTGTGTCCTGAAGTTTATAACCATCAGTAGACCAACCTTGTACAAAACGTGATACTTCAAAAGGTCTTGGTACCTCATTTTCAGAGCCAAAGAGCTTCTTCAAAGGAGTGCGTTCCCTTTCTTAGGTGTGGCTGACAGAGGAACGGTCAGCATGCACACAGACACACACACACATGAAAAACCGTGGGCACCCTCAGTATTTTTGAGGTTGGACAGTTTCATTAAAATTTCGTTTCAGTCGTCCATTGTGACCTCGGTGTTTGCAAGAAGAAAAGGGAAAAACAGCTGCTACAAAAGGGAGTTAAAGTAACCTTAGTGAAAAACTCAACTGGCAAGTGTATCTAATAATTGCCTGGGTTCAGCATTTTTCTTCGATAAATGAGTAAACTTTAAATGTATCTCTGAGATGCCCTATCACAGGCATTGCCATGAGCAAGTTTTATCCGATGATGAACCAGCAAGGCCTAGTGAGATAAAGATGATAGAAGGGGCACTATCAGGTGGCAGCTGGGTAATTACAACTCTCTATTTGGGCTTTGCAGTGATGCTGCTTGTGATAAGTGGAGAATAATGAAGAAAAAGGAGTAGTGATAACGCAGAGCTAAATGGTAGAAAATAGCCTATCATAGCCCCCAGCCCTTGGAGGGCCTGTGGGGACTTTGAACTATCTTCTTCAGTTTTCATCCACAGAAAAAATACTCTCTCTCTTTCATCTTGCTTTGCTAAATTTATGTCTGGTGGGACAAAAGGAAAAACTGAAAGGAAATCCAGGGTATGTGAAGAGAATATGACCTTTGCAAATCACTCTGAAGGTCACTGTGTAATTATTCCAAAATAAAAGTATCCTGTAATCTTGCCCGTACTCACAAAAGATGCAAGAGCATTTTTTAAATGTGATTCGGCACAATTTTGTTGGGGATCATGGTTTATAAAGGTCAAGTGAAGTATTTCTAATTATAGCCTGTCAAGCAGAGCCTCAGAACATTCCAGCCATTTGTTACTATTGAGTTGAACTTTGATTAAGGCAAAAGACAGGAAAGAAAAAGACAAGCTTTTAGCTGACGTTTTAGGACTAGGGTTTTAAAACAAAGTAACCTGGGTAAAAGTTGAGGCGTTTGACCTTGGTTCTTCTGTCATCTGAAGCAGGGTAAATCTGACCTTTCACAGGGCCTGAGTTGGGTTGATTCTGTTTGTTTTGTTTTATTTACCACCTTTCTGAGCCTCACACTGATAGTGAATGCAATCTAGGGGGTGGGGGGAAGTATGTGTGTATGTGCATGTACACATATGTTCACATGTTTGTACAAATATGCGTGTGTGCATCTGATGGCAAAACGCTTTACAATGTTATTAGGGTTGAGTGTGGTGGCTCATGCCTATAATCCTGGCATTCTGGGAAGCCAAGGTAGGTGGATTGCTTGAGCTCAAGAGTTCAGGACCATCCTGAGCAAGAGAAGGAACTCATCTCTAAAAATAGCTAGGCGTTGTGGGGGGCTCCTATAGTCCCAGCTACTCAAGACACTGAGGCAAGAAGATCACTTAAGCCTAAAAGTTTGAGGTTGCTGTGAGCTATAACACCACGGCACTCTACCGAGAGTTACAAAGTGAGACTCTGTCTCAAAAAGAGAAAAAAAATTTTTTTTTTTTTTTTTTTTTTTAATTGTAGTAAAGTACACAAGACATAAAATTGGCCATGTCCAGTGCACAGTTCTGGAATGTCACGTACATTCACATTGCTGTGTGAATTCTTCTCATCTTACCCACCTGAAACTGCACGGCCGTTAAACAATGACTGCCCCCACTCTCCCCTCCCACGGCCACCACCATGCTACTTTCCATCTCCGTAAATTTGACTATTCTAGGTACTTCAAATGAGTGAAATTGTCCAGTATTTGTCTTTCTGCGACTGGCCTATTTCCCTTAGCACACCATCCTCCCCACTCATCCCCACAGTGGCACGAGTCAGACCTTGGCTGGAGAGTTTTCCAAGGAGAACAGAGTTCCCTGGTGTAGGAGGTTGAGGCTGTTTCTGCCACAGGGCTCACCTTGGCCAGAACGAGCAGGCCTAAGACACAGATTTGAATGTTTCCCACACTAAAGACCCCTTGACATCAGGCATTTAGGGTAAAACAGTGGAGTTGTTTATTTAAATCATGTTTTTACTGAGATATAATTCACATTCTATAGATTTCACCCTTTTAGAGATGCAATGCAATCGTTTTTGGTTCATTCACAATGGCGTGCAATCATATCACTATTTAACTGCAGGACATTTTCATCATCCCCAAAGAAACCCCATACCCATTAGCTGTCACTCATCTCTCCCCGTCTCTAGACCCTGGAAGTTACTAATCTACTTTCTGTTTCTGAGTTTTCCTATTCTAAATATTTCCTAGACATAGAATCACACAAGATGTGGCCTCTGGTATCTGGTTTAGTTCACTCGTCACACGTTTTCAAGGTCTGTGCCTGAAGTAGCATCAGTACTTCCTTCCTTTTCAAGGCCAAATAATGTTTGATTATATGAATATACCACATTTTGTTTCTCCACCCATCAATTGATGAATGTTTTGGTTGTTTTCACTTTCTGGCTGTCATATAACCCTGCTATGGACATTATCTGATGAGTTATTTTGCAGAGATGTGTTTTCAGTTTTCCTGGGTATATACCTAGAAGTGGGATTGCTGACCCTACATTGCCTTTATGTTTAACTTTGGGGGGCCTATTGAGCTGTTTGTACTGCAACTGCACCACTTTACATCCTCAGTGGGAATGTGTGAAAGCTCCTGTTTCTCCACATGACATTTGTCACTGTCCATTTTTTTTTTTTTTTAGAGACAGAGTCTCACAGCAACCTCCAACTCCTGGGCTTAGGCGATTCTCTTGCTTCAGTCTCCTGAGTAGCTGGAACTACAAGCGCCCACTATAACACTCAGCTATTCTTTTTTGTTGCAGTTTGGTCGGGGGTGGGTTCAAACCCGCCACCCTTGGTATATGGGGTATATGGGGTATATTCCAGCAGGCATGCGCAGTTGTAGCTCATTATAGTTTGATTTGCATTTCCTCAATGGTTAATGATGGTGACTATTTTTCTGTGTGCATTATAGAGAAATCTATATTTAAATCCTTTGCTCATTTTAAAATTGTGTTTGTTTCTTTATTGTTTAGTTGTAGGAGTTCTATATGTATTCTGAACATTAGGCCCTTATCAATATGTGATTTGCAAATATTCCCTCCCATTTGGTCGGTTGTCTTTTCTTTCTGGATTGTGCCCTTTGATGCACAAGAGTTTTTAGTGTTGATAAAGTGCAATTCACCTACTTTTCTTTGGTTGCTGTGCTTTAAGTGTCATATCTAATCTAGGTACAAAGATTTATACCCAGGTTTTCTTCTAAGAATTTTTTTGTTTTGTTTTGGTTTTTTTTTACATATTATACCTATAATTCTTATAAGAATTTCATAGATTTTGAATTCACCTTTAAAAGAGTGCAATTTAAAATTTCTTTCACTTGGTCTCAAATACCAATATTGAAAATTTGGATGCTACCTTGAAATCCACGTAAGAATTCCCACGGCTAAATAGACATACAGAGCAAGATACTCTGTCAGAGTGGCAGCTATGAGCTGGGCTGCTTGGGTATACTGGGTACTAAGACATCATCCCGTCTTCAAGAAATTTGCAACTTTGTAAGAAAGAACATTTTTGAACCATTAATTGTAATACAAAGGTAATACATACATTATCTCCTCTCAACCTCGCCCCCATTAAGATAGATACTAAAGATGTGGATCTAGTCCCCCAGTAAGTCATTTCTCCAAAGTAACATGGCTTGGAGGAGTTTGACTCAAGATCTGCCTGTGTGGTCAGCGACATCCTCAGTCACTGACCTCCCTCTGCTTCACCCTCGTCCAAGGCACTGTCAGTCATCTCTTTCTGAGACTTCTGGCTCTGAGCCTTCGCCACTCCTGGCCACTGCAATCCACTTTCCTCTGATTTGCCAGAGTGATTGTCTCACAGCATCTATCAGTTCATCCTTCTCCCTGCTCAGAGCTCTCCAAAGACTTCCTATGGGAACTGGAGTCAACCCCCACCCTCACTAGGGCTTCCAAACCCTGACCTGGTGTCCACCTGCCCCCTTGTCCTCAGCTGAGAACACTCCCTCCTGTGTGCTCCACTCAAAACCCTCTAGTCTTCTGTATGTTCCTTGACCTTGAAGTGTGGGTTTTCTTCATAGTTATGGCTCTTTCTGCCTGAAACCTTCCCCCCAGACTTCTTCACATAGCCCCTTTCTTTTAGTATTAAATAGTTCAGGTCTCAACTCAAACATCACCTCTGAACTTGTGGAAAAGCTTCTTCTCCGTTTTGAGTTTCCCTCATATCATTCCCGTGTCCTTTTTCACTGCATTTGTCACTGACTCTAAACAAGGTTTAAATTAATTTACTGGCTTATTATCTGTCTCCTCCAACCAGATTATAAACTTGAAAAGAACATGGACTTTGTTTTTCTTATCCATTGCTGCCCCAGCTGTTCTTAAAACAGCATCCAACACATAATAGGGGATTAATAAATAGCTGTTAAATGACTTGGCCATCGTGTGCACAATGCTTAGGAGAAGGCAACAGTGTGCCGGTGGGACAGGGAAGGAGAAAAGGAGTGAAAGAGAGGGCGTAGGGTATTTAAAAATTATTTAGAGAAAAGGCAATTTGAGCATTTCAAATCGAGAGGGAAGGAAATTGTGAGAACCACACAAGAGAAGTGGGATGTGAATGTTCTTCAAGATGAATAGCATGTGTGACGTCATGAGGCTGTGAAACGCTATCACAATCTCAACAATAGTTTACACATTTGTGCTCTCCAGGGTGTGAAGGCTCTTCAATATACATGATTTCATTTTATCTTCATTTCTGTTTTGCAAATATGAAAAGTAGGCTGCGAGGCTAAGTGACTCCTCAAGTATACACAGAAAGCAGCCAACAGTACAAATTGTATGGTTGGCTCTTTACAAAAAAAAAAAAAAAAAGTTTTCACAAGATAAATAATAAAAAGAAAATAATGCTTACTGTTAAAGGATCACTAGTTGCTAAAATAAACTCCAAAATTTCAATGTCTTAACACAAGGTAAGTTTATTTCCCACTCATGTCCAGGCCAAAGTGAGCGTTGCTGATGCCATTGCTCCATTCAGTGACTCAGGGATCCAGTTTTAAGACATCCCTGGGTCTCCCATGACGGCCGTGTCATTAACATCTAGCCAAAGAAAAGGACAAAAGTGTAAATAAGGCACAACATCCTAAAATCTTTGACTACAAAGAGACACACATTGCATCCCCTCACATGCCGTTAGTGAGAAATAGTCACAGGCCTCCGTGAGGCTGCAAAAGGAGCTAGAAAATGCAGTCCCTCGTGGGCAGCCACTTTCCAGTTTCATCTCTATTCTCGAAAGCAGAGCATTCATTCTAGCACACCAAAGACCATCTCTGACTCATTTATTTCTTCCAGATATTAGATTTTAATATTTGACTATTCTACAATATAACTCCACAGACCTAAATGGGGCTGGGGGGACAGCTTAAGATAAAGGATAGAAATAGTGACTTACAACTCTTACACATTCTAACTGATGACGGGATATTGTAGGAAGTTTCTGGGTTTGCATCTTAACGGTAGGTGATCTTTCTTAGCTGTTATATGAATGTAACCCATCTCCTGGGTTGCAAATAATGTGGGTTCTTACCTTGAATTTGTATGTAAGTTGAACAGGTACATTTATCTATTAAATGTCTGGTGTCTGTAACTCAGGGGCTTCCTGTACACAGCTGCTTGTTAATATTCTACCCCTCTGTTTTCCATACTTATTTCCATCATTTTCATTAAACAGAACCTAACTAAACTATTACCAAGGACTTGTCAGCCTGAACAGTCTGGAATTATCCAAAACTTCAGACTGACTCTGTGTATCAATACAGTTTTGGTTCTCTTGTTTATTAAATGAGCAATATTCTACCGTATGCAATTGTTAGAAATTAATAGAAAGAATTGTAAAGCAGTGTCTGAGGATGAAGAGAGGAAACAGTGATCAATCCATTGATTCCTCATCTTTGCCTTTCTAAAGCTCGTGTTATCTTCTAAATAAATTCTTGCCTCCAAAACTCAAATGACAATCTCCCTTGGCTTTATTATTTTTTTTTTCTTTGAAACTCCTGGTTTGTTTTTTTACTTTGCCATAACCCCAGGTATTTTCCTGAGGGAATAAACCTTCTCATATGTCACAATCATCCACCACTCCTTCATGATATTTTGCCAAAATTCTCTCTTTAAGTGCATTTTCAACAGAGACAAGTTTTTCCCATAAGTCTGCATTCTGCCCTTGGGACACTCACGTGCAAATCTGTTTGATATGAGGGGAAGGTACAGACTTCAGAGCATAGATAATTAAGTTTTTGGCACTTTTATAAAGTTTTTGTTATGTTTTCAGAACCAACCAAAAGCTAAAACTATTATCTGACTGAAGAAAAATTTGTTTTAAATACTTAGCCAATTAATAATGAAGTACTTAATGCTCCTTATGAGAAATCGCAGTTAATGATGGTAATGATCCTGGTTAATATTTATATACAGCTTAATGTGTGCCGGCCACTGTTCTAAGGACTTTATATGTCCAGTTGCCACCACAGGTGGTGATTACTATTTTTATCTCATTTTTCTGGTTGAGGAAACCTTGAGGCAGAAAGTTAAACAGATTGCCTAAGACACACAGCCAAGAAGTGGTGAAGCCAGGATCAAAGTCAGCCTGTGGGTGACGTTAACTTCTATGGAACCTTAACTTGTATTATTGAAAAGACTCTATAACTGTTAAATATTAGATGTGGAAGACGGACAGTAAGATCACTACACAAGACAGTTCTTTTTATTCCAAATTACAGAAAGTCAATGCAAGAGCTGCAACGTGTCACCTTGTGGTGTCACCACACATCACGGGCATCCAAAATTCAGAAACTGCTGCCCCCCAGGGGCACTTAAACATTCACGGTGCTTGAATTTGGGTATTGACCTAGGTAGACTTAACTTTGGATGTTGATTGGTTTTTTGTTTTTTTTTTTTCTATTTACTCAAGGTTGTTGGCATTAACACTCAGTTGTCAATGGTTGAAAAACATCCAGTGGTCTCTGTTTCTCACTAGAGTTGCCCGCTGTTGTCTTCCCTTCCTGTGTTCTACCGTCCTCTGCAGCAGGGAGAGAAAGCAGAGCATGAACACATTCACCACACAGTCACCTCGGTTCAACCTCTTCCCTGAAAAGCCAGAGCCTTCTCATGCATTTCATACTTCAGGACACAGCACCACCTTCCACAGGGGTGTGCAAGCTAGAAATTGGCTAGTCATCTTAGATCATTCCCTTCCTGTGCCTTCCATATCCAATGAATCATCAAGCTCTATTGATTTTACTGTCCCCCAAATAGAAAGCCCTCTCTCTCAATCTATGTATATACATATGTGTGTATGTGTGCATGTACATATCTCATTTTTCACCCTCACCCTCTTTATGCCGCCCTTCACATTACAGTAGAAATGATTTTTTTTTTTTTTTTTGAGACAGAGTCTCACTATATTGCCCTGTGTACAAGTGCTGCGGTGTCACAGCTCACAGAACCTCCAACTCTTGGGTTTAAGCGATTCTCTTGCCTCAGCCTCCCAAGTAGCTGGGACTACAGGCGCCCGCCACAATGCTCAGCTATTTTTTTGCTGCAGTTGTTCATTTGGCCCAGGCTGGGTTCAAACCTGCCACCCTCCATGTATTTGGCTGGCATCATAACCACTGTGCTACAGGCTCTGAGCCAGTAGAAATGATCTTTCTCAAGTGGTACTAAGTTTCCATTTAAAATAATGTAATAATTTTTATTACCTTTAGGATAAAATCCAAGTTTCTCCTCATGGCATACATGTGTTCTGTCCATATCCCTCCATCTATCTAACATCCCAACACTTCCCCCAAGTCTCTTCATTCCCCGACACATCAGATTTCGTAAAATACGTCATAAAACATGTCCTTCTTTCCCTAGCTAACCCTCGTTCATCTTTCATTGCTTGATCTGCGAGCTACTCTGGCGGCCTCTTCCTTCCTCTTCCCCTCCCCACCACCTGCTCACCGAGCATCCTGCTCAAGTAGTCTGGGTGCTTCTCCTCTGAGGTCCTCCAGTGCGCCGGGGTGTATCTCCATCACAGTACATATTAGAAGGTATTTTAATCGTTGACTGACTTTTCTTCTTTCTAACGAAGCTCAGCATTGTTGAGGGTAGGAACCACGTGTAGGTAAACAGATTTGTCATTCTGTAGACTGATAAATAAAAAGGAAATGCAGGCACATGAAAAATGGATAAATTCCATCAAGGAAGTTTTCTTGAACTGGATATTTAGAGAACATAGAACCAAACCTATAAACTGCTAATAAAGTGGATTAATGCCAAATTATCCCCATTATAAGGTGGTTACTTTTCATACAGTGAAAATATTCTGTCTCCGAATGGTAATAGGAAAGGCATAAAATAAAGAGGGCTTTCCACTTTTTTTTTTTTTTTTTTCTTTTTTGAGAGTTATCTTGCATCTTATTCACAAAAGCTGATGTGATCTGCACTTGCAGCTCTGCGGGAGCTATTTTCCCTAAGCTCCATATACCAGAAGTGATAAAGAACCTAAGACTCCTGCTCTTAAGAAGCTTCGAGATAATCAACATGACCATTAGAGAGGTTCCAATGAAACTATAATAATAGTCAGCAATCATAATAATAACAGTCATGATTAATAATCATGATACTCTGTACTTATGCCTTTCATCCATGGGCTTGAAAGCTCTTTTTACGATCATTAATTAGGACTGACATTCTTGTGAGCTGAATATTCAGTGTCCAGAAAATGGACTGAACTATTGTCAATAATGACAACAATTGAAATATTGTCAAGACAACGCAAAAAGGATTAGTTACAAGCTCTAGACTACCACCAAATTCTAACTTCAAACTCTGTTATGTTGACTGGCCTGTGACCACTCGGAAACTATATAAATGGATAGAGACAATTGTAGGCAGTTCTGGGAATTCAGGAATCATTTTCGGTATGATTGCTGAAGAAATCTTGACTGTAAGAGTTTCCCAGAAAAGGAATTTTGCCCGTATTGAGCCAAAGTTGGCTCATAGATACCCTTAATTTTTTTTTTTTTATTATAGATAAAAATATGCACCATAGATGTGGCCCAACCCATTACCCTCCCTCCACCCAAACCTCCCCCCTCCCTTCCCCTTCCTTGGTCCTTTCCCCAAAGTCTTGTGGTATAGTTGGGTTATAGCCTTCAT
>CAUYPK010072495.1:0-23405 GCA_963574355.1 Loris lydekkerianus | reverse complement strand
TTTACATAGTCTCACTTCATCGCCCTTGGTAGAGTGCCGTGGCGTCACACAGCTCACAGCAACCTCCAACTCCTGGGCTTAGGCGATTCTCTTGCCTCAGCCTCCCGAGTAGCTGGGACTACAGGCGCCCACCACAACGCCTGGCTATTTTTTTTTTTTTTTTTTTTTGTTGCAGTTTGGCTGGGGCCGGGTTTGAACCCACCACCCTCGGCATTTGGGTTCAGCGCCCTACCCGCTGTGCCACAGGTGCTGCCCTCTTTTTTTTTTTTTTTTTTTGAGACAGAGTCTCAGTTTGTCACCTTCTGTAGAGTACTGTGGCATCATAGCTCACAGCAACCTCAAACTCCTGGGCTCAAGCAATTCTCTTGCCTCAGCCTCCCAAGTAGCTGGGACTACAGGCGCCCGCCACAGCATTCAGCTGTTTTTTAGAGCTGAAGTCTCACTTTAACTCAGGTTGGTCTCAAACCTGTAACCTCAGGCAATCCACCTCCCTCAGCACCCAGAGTGCTGGATTATAGGTGTGACCCACCATGCCTGGCCAAGCATTTAGCCGTTCGTCTATCTTTAGAGAAGGTTCTATTTATCTCTCTTACCCATTGATATAAGGAATTGTTGGCTTTTTTTATGTTGCTTAATTTGAGTTCTCTATAGATCCTCGTTATCAATTTTTTGTCCAATTCATAATATGCAAATATCTTTTCCCATTCTGATGGTTGTCTGTTTGCTTTGGTTGTTGTCTCCTTAGCTGTACAGAAGGTATTCAATAGTTAAGTCCCATTTGTTTATTTTTATTGTTGTTGCGCCATCAAAAATCTTGTTAGAACCTACTTTGTCAGAAATCTGGAAAACCATCCAAGGTTTACAAGAAGGAAGCAAACACTCAAGAAAAAGACAACTTAAAAATAATGGGAAAATGTGGTTTTGGTTGCGCAAACCCTAACCCTCACCCTAACCCTGGTTTGGTGGAAGTCTTAAAACGAGCATCCTGCATTCCCAATGTAGCACCCTGGTGTCTGCTTCCAGAACAGTATAGCACATCTTACTCAGAAATAGTTGTTTATTCTAACCTGTCTGGGGCTATCTTGAGGATTGATGCAAGATGTTCATTTCCACTTTGCCTAATTCAGAACTTACTCAGAGCAGAAGAGCTCTAGGCTTAGAAATATTGTAAGGTAAACTAAAACCCTACAGCCACCTGGGCCATCGGGGATGACACATACAGTCAGCCATGCAAAGCCTAGGAAGAAAAGCTAAGGGAGAGTTTCTGGGGAGCTGAGTAGGTCTTCCAAAGCACTGCATTTTTTGGAGAATCTTAGAGGCCATGTGCTGATTTCTGGGCTCAGGGAAAGCAACATTGGAGAGTTTGTTTTTTGGCCAGGGCTGGGTTTGAACCCACCACTTCTGGCATGTGGGGCCAGTGCCTTACTCCTTTGAGCCACAGGTGCCGCCCAACATAAGGGAGTTGTAAACAGTGTTAGGAACCTCCCCAGCATAGAGGCAGTTTACCAAGACTGGGAGAGGTGTTTTGTTTTCCATTGCTCTTGACATTCAAGGAAACATCTATCAAAACACTAGCTAAGTGCCCATGTGGTGGCTCATGCTTGTAATCCTAGCACTTGGGACGCTGAGGCGGGTAGATTGCTTGAGCTCACAGGTTTGAGACCAGCCTGACCAAGAGCAAGACCTCCTCTCTAAAAATAGCTGGGTGTTGTGGTGGGTATCTCCCAAACAGTCCCAGCTACTTGGGAGGCTGAGGCAAGAGAATCACTCGAGTTTGAGGTTGCTGTTAGCTGTGATGCCACGGCACTGTACAGAGGGCAACAAACTGATACTCTTGTCTCATAAAACAAAACAAAACAAAAACAATCCCAGCAAACCCTAGGAAACATTCGAGTGTGCAACTTTTTTTCTTCAAGACAGAGTCTCACCTCCGTACAGTGCTGTGATGTTGTAGCTCACAGCAACCTCAAACTCTTGGGTTCAAACAATTCTCTTCCCTCAGCCTCCCTAGTAGCTGGGACTACAGGTGTCCGCCTCAGTGCCCAGCTGCTTTTTAGAGACAGGGTCTTGCTGTGGCTCAGGCTGGTCTCAACAAGCTCAGGTAATCTACTTGCCTTAGCCTCCTGGAGTGGTAGGTGGGAGCCACCACACCCAGCCTCAGGTGTGCAACTTTTAACAAAAAAATAGGAAAATACAGCTCATTGAAAGGAAATAAATAGGTAGAAAGTGTCCTTGAGAAATCACAGATAGTGGACCTACTAGGCAAAGATTTTATATCAAATGATTGATTGATGATTGAGACAGAATCTTACTTTGTCGCCCTGGGTAGAATGCTGTGACATCATAGCTCACAGGGACCTTAAACTCCAGGGCTCAAATGATCCTCCTACCTCAGCCTCCCAAGTAGCTAGGACTAACAGCACCTACCACAATGCCCAGCTAGTTTTTAGTAGAGACAGGGTCTAGCTTTTGCTCAGGCTGGTCTTGAACTCAAGGGAGCTCAGGCTGGTCTCAAAACTCAAGGGACCTCAGCCAATCCTCCTGCCTTGTCCTCCCAGAGTGGTGGTATGAACCACTGCTCCCGGCAAGTAGCTGAGTTCTGATAAGAACTTAATGGAGGTCAGAAGGCAGTGGTGTAAGACATATTTAGAGGGCTGAGAGGAGGAAAAATAAAATCAAGCAAGAATTCTGTATCCAGTAAAATTATACTGTGAAATGAAGTTACCCTGGGCAGAGTGCCCTGGCATCATAGCTCACAGCAACCTCAAACTCCTGGGCTGAAGTGATCTTACCTCAGCCTCTTGAGTAGCTGGAGCTACACCCAGCTAGTTTTTCTATTTTTAGTAGAAATGGGGGTCTCACCCTTGCTCAGACTCATGAGCTCAAGCAGTCCACCACCTTTGGGATTACAGGTTTGAGCCACTGAGTCTGGCTTTAGATTGAAATATCCTGAAATCTAATCCATAGTGTGTTTGGTATTAACAAGGTGGGGCCCATGAGAAATGACTAGATTGAAGGCAAACCCCTTGTCTGAGGGATTAGTACCCTCATAAAAGAGGCCTAAGTGAGTTGTTTACCCCCTTCTCTTGCTTTTTTGCCTTGGGAGGATGATAGAAGGTACCATCTAGGAGGAGTGAAGCCTCACCAGGCAGTGAATCTATTGCCACCTGGATGTTGGACTTCGCAGGCTCCAGAAATATGAACATTAAATTCCTGGGTTTTTTTTTTTTTTTTTTTTTTTTTTGAGACAGAACCTCAAGCTGTTGCCCTGGGTAGAGTGCTGTGGCATTACAGCTCACAGCAACCTCCAGTTCCTGGGCTCAAGCGATTCTCCTGCCTCAGCCTCCCAAGTAGCTAGTACAGGCGCCCTCCACAACACCTGGCTATTTTTTGATTGCAGCCATCATCGTTGTTTGGCGGCCTGGGCTGGATTTGAACCCGCCAGCTCAGGTGTATGTGGCTGGCGCCTTAGCCACTTGAGCCCCAGGCACGGAGCCTAAATTTCTTTTTTTTTTTTTTTTAGACAGAGTCTCACTTTATCACCCTCAGTAGAGTGGAGCCACAGGCACGGAGCCTAAATTTCTTCTTCTTTTTTTTTTTTTTTTTGAGACAGAGTCTCACTTTATCGCCCTCAGTAGAGTGCTATGGCGTCACACAGCTCACAGCAACCTCCAGCTTCTGGGCTTAGGTGATTCTCTTGCCTCAGCCTCCCAAGTAACTGGGACTACAGGCGCCCACCACAACGCCCAGCTATTTTATGTTGCAGTTTGGCCCGGGCTCGGTTTGAACCCACTACCCTCAGTATATGGAGCCGGCGTCTTACTCACTGAGCCACAGGTGCCACTACCTAAATTTCTGTTGTTTATAAATTACTCAGTCTAAGGTATCTCATTATAGTACTCCAGGCAAGCTAAGACATAAATATATAAAATAGATACAGTCTTCTGAAGTATACATGTAACATAAACTGTGTTAGGTCACAAAACAAGTCTCGATAAATTGAAAAAGATTGAAATCATACAAAGTATCTGATTAATAACAGCAGGAAAACTGGAAAATTCACAAATATGTAGAAATAAAGCAACCAGTGGGTCAAAAGTAAAATTAAAAGGGAAATTAGACAATACCTACACATGAATGAAAACATAACATACCAAAACTTATGAGGTACAGTGAAAGCAATGTGAAAAGGGAAATTTATAGCAGTAAACACTTTCATTAAGAAAGGAGAAAAATGAGTGGCGCCTGTGGCTCAGTGAGTAGGGTGCTGGTCCCACATACCAAGGGTGGCGGGTTCGAACCTGGCCCCAGCCAAACTGCAACAAAAAATAGCCGGGCATTGTGGTGGGTGCCTATAGTCGGAGCTACTCAGAGGCGGAGGCAAGAGAATCACCCAAGCCCAAGAGCTGGAGGTTGTTGTGATGTGTGACACCACGGCACTCTACCCAGGGTGATTGCTTGAGACTCTGTCGCCAAAAAAAAAAAAAAAAAAGGAGTGAGAGAATTGCTTAAGCCCAAGAGGTTGAGGTTCCTGTGAGCTGTGATGCCGTGGCACTGTGCCCAGGGCGACATAATGAGACACTGTCTCAAAAACAAACAAAAAAACAGTTGGATCCTACCTTACGCCATATGCTAAAACTAACTCAAAATGGACCAACGACCTAAATATAAGAGCTAAAACCCACAAAATTCTTAGTAGGAAACATGGGGGAAAAACTTCATAGTTGGCTTGGTAGTGGATTCTTACAGTGGCACCAACAGCCTTAAGGAACAAAAGAAGAAACTTAGTCAAAATAAACTTTTTTTTTTTTAAGAGAGAGAGTCTCACTTTGTTGCCCTCGGTAGAGTGCCATGGAGTCACAGCTCACAGCAACCTCCAGCTCATGGGCTTGGGCGATTCTCTTGCCTCAACCTCCCAAGTAGATGGGATTACAGGCGACCGCCACAACACCCGGCTATTTTTTGTTGTAGTTTGGCTGGGATTGGGCTCAAACCCACCACCCTCGGTATATGGAGCCAGCACCGTACTCACTAAGCCACAGGCACCACCCACAAAATGAGAAACTTTTGTCCTTTGGACATCAAATGACATCAAGAAAGTGAAAAGACATCACACATAATGGGGGAAATCTTTGCAAATTATGTCTGTTAAGGGTATAGTATCCAGAATATATAGAAATATTCTTACATCTCAACAATAAAAGACAACCCAATTTGAAAAAATGGGCAAAGGACTTGAACCATCTTTTCTCTAAAGAAAATACAGTAGCTGGGCATGGTGGCTCACACCTATAATCCCAGCACTGTGGGAGGCTGAGGGATTGCTTGAGCTCAGGAGTTTGAGACTTGCCTGAACAAGAGTGAGACCCAGACTCCTAAAAAAATGGAAAAACCCAGCTGGGCACTGCGGGGAGCACCTCTAATTCCAGTGGCTTCTGAGGCTGAGGCAGTGGGATGCTCACAACCCGAGTCTGAGGTCGCAGTGAGCTATGAGGCCATTGTACTCTGCTTGGGGAATAGGGTGGAACTCTGTCTCAACAACAACAAAAAAAAAAACAAAAAAAATAAAACTAAAGGGTGGCGCTTATGGCTCAGTGAGTAGGGTGCTGGCCCCATATACTGAGGCTGGTGGGTTCAAACCCAGCCCCGGCCAAACTGCAACAAAAAAATAGCCAGGCGTTGTGGCGGGCACCTGTAGTCCCAGCTACTCGGGAGGTTGAGGCAAGATAATCGCCTAAGCCCAGCAGTTGGAGATTGCTGTGAGCTGTATGATGCCATAGCACTCTACTGAGGGTAATAAAGTGAGATTCTGTCTCTACAAAAAACAAACAAAAAAAGAAATAAAAATAAAAAATAAGCAAGGAAATAAAAGAAAATATAGTAGAACCTCTGTTAAGCTGACAACGTAAGGGACCATAACAAACTGGTCAAGACATGGGGTGGTCAACATAAGGAGCTAGACCTATGTATTGATATATACATGTGGGATGTGTCTGGCTTATAAAAATTAGGTCAACTCAAGGTGGTCAGCTATGCAGGTTCTACTGTATACAAATGGGTAACAAGAGAATGAAAAGATGCTTAACATAATTTTAGTCATTAGACAATACAAATCAAAACAATGAGATTACCATTTCCTAACCACTGAGATGTCTATAATATGAAAAACAAAAGATAATGAATGTTCTTAAGGATGTGTAGAAAGGAGAGTACTCATACATGCTAGTTGGAATATAAAATGGTGTAGCTGCTAGGGAAAATAACTTGATGCTTCCTCAAAAGTCTAAATGTAGTATTCCCACGTGAACCATTAATTCCACTTCTAGGTATGTACTCTGAGGAATGGAAGACAGGCACTCAAACCAAATACATGTATTTCGTGTTTATAGCCACATTATTCACAACCAAAAGGTGCAGAAGCCCAAATGTCCTTGTGGCATAGGCATGTAATAGGAAATAATTCAGCCTTGAAAAGAAAGTAAGTGCTGACCCATGTTGCAACGTGGATGGATGAACTCCTAGAACATACCAAGTGAAAGAAGATCCAGAGCAAATAAATGTATAGAACGAGGATGTGGATTGGTGGTTGCCAGGAGCGGGAGGGAGGGGAGATGGGGATTAGCTGCTTAATGAGGAAGTTTACCTTGGAGAGATGAGATGTTTGTGGATGAGAGGTAGCAGATGCACATTTAATGTACTGAACACCTGTGACTTGTTCACTTTAGAGTGGGTGATTCTGTACTATGTGAATTTTACCTCAACTAGTTGTTAAATAAGATGAAAACAAGTTGCTCTGGGAGATGGAGGACTAGGCACCCTCCAAGTGTGAGGTATCCTGAGGGTGAAGTGTCCCTCGGGTCTATACAGCAGAGAACCTAGCTGAGGCACCTGCTGCAGATGATGTGCCATAGTCACTTGTGAGGCTCCTGTGGGTGTGGTTTTATGGCATGACCAGTGCCCTGTTGTGTCTATAGGTCCAGCTATAGAAGGGCTCAGAGTCCCTGCCCTTCTCAGTGGGTTTCAGAGCTCATGCTGCTCTCAAATCATTTTCTTCACCTTTAAACCCAAAATTTACTGACATTTTAAAGGTTCTTTAAAGGAAATAATTTTTTCTTTCTCTTTCTCTTTTTTTTTACGAGGCAGAGTCTCACTTTGTCACCTTCTGTAGAGTACCTTGGCATCACAGCTTACAGCAACCTCTAGCTCTTGGGCTTAGGTGATTCTCTTCCCTCAGCCTCCCTAGTAGCTGGGATTACAGGCGCCTGCCACAATGGCTGGCTATTTTTTGTTGCAGTTTGGCCAGGTCCGGGTTCTAACCCGCCACCTTTGGTATATGGGGCCAGTACCCTACTCACTGAGCCACAGGTACCACCCCATATTTTTATTTTTCATTTCCTTTCTTAAGAGGAACTTTCTTCATTTTTTCCCACAGTTCTTATGTTGCAGACAAGAATTACATCAAATTGTGTAATTTGGTGGTTATGGCACCAGCCACGTAACACCGAGGCTGGCAGGTTTGAACCCGGCCTGGGCCAGCTAAACAACAATGACAGTTGCAACAGCAACAACAAAAATAGCTGGGCGTGTGGTGGGCGCCTATAGTCCCAGCTACTTTGGAGTCTGAGGCAAGAGAATCGCTTCAGCCCAAGAGTTTGAGTTTGCTGTGAGCTGTGGCACCACAGCACTCTACCAAAGGTGACATAGTGAGACTCTGTCTCAAAAAAACAAACAAACAAAAAAACATTGAATTTATTAAGTCCACAAAGTGATTTGCCACCATTCTCACCTATAGAATTCATTTTTAATTCATGTCTCAATAAAAGACTATTTTCTAAACATTGGCTAAGGCTAGAAAATGAGCTCCCCATTGCCACCCTTTCCTGGTCCACACCAGTTACATCTCATCTCAGTCTGGAGTCACCAGATCCAGGTAGTGGGCTGTTTCCATAGCTTGCAAGCTGAGAATGGTTTTGAGGTTTTCTTCAGGGTTTTAAAAAAAGTGAAGAATGGCTAGGTGTAGTGGCTCACATCTATAATTCCAGCACTCTGGGAGGCCAAGTCGGGTGGATTGCCTGAGCTCCCAGGTTCAAGACCAGCCTGAGCAAGAGCAAGACCCTGCCTCTAAAAATATGTCAGGTGCTGTGGTGGGTGCCTGTGGTCGCAGCTATTGACAAGGCTAAGGCAAGAGAATCGCTTGAGCCCCAGAGGTTGAGGTTGCTGTGAGCTATCACACCACGGCACTCTGCTGAGGGCAACAAAGTGAGACTCTGTCTAAAAAATAAAAATAAAATAAATAATAAAAACAGTGAAGAAGACCACAGGACAGGTCTCTCAGCACAGTGCTTCACAGTCCTCTGATCTGACCCAGAGAACTCTGGTTCATGTGCACTTATAGTAGTTGCCACAGTTTGCTTGTCCTTCCCAGTCTGGTTCCTGCTGGACACAGCCAGAGGGGCAGGGGCTCCTGAGTCAGGGCCTTAGTGGGAGAACGGGGTATACTGAGCCCCAGGCTATCCGCTGGCAGGGCTGAGGCCTCCTGTCCAGACTGGTCCCAGTAGCCCACACTCCCCATCCAAAACTTATGGGGAGCCTGCAATATGTGGATGCTACATTCCTGGACACCCCCATAGCCAGGGCTGGGGCTCCTGACTTGGAGAACTGAGGTTCATGGGGGGATGGGGGAGGGCTCCACATGGAGTCTGTGGCAAGAAAGCTGCCAAGGGAGCAGGAGGAAGGTAAAGAAAGGCACCAGGGACAGTCCTGCAGGCGGCTGGAGGGGCCACAGGTGCCAGGTAACCCTAGCATGAAGTGTCACTGAGAGGCTGTGGGTTGGGCAGGCAGAGAGGTGGGTCCTGTCAGGGCTGAGGTGAGAGCCACACCTGTGGCCATGTCAGATCTGCAGTGACACCACTGGTGGCTTCTTGGGAACAGATATGTCCAGAATGGAAGCAGAGATAGACGCTTATCAGATTCTGGAAGTCATAGACAGGATGGGGCACTGAGGGAGCAGGACACAGGGCTGGTGGCCCCAAGAAGTTGGGTGTAGGTAGGGGGTTGGGGACTTCCTTCACCACCCACCAGAATTATTTCCAGTCCTGGGGACACAGTCCTGTGTCTGGAAGTGACCTGGGCTGGGAAGGGGACAGCAGGGAAGGTCCAAGGGGAGCGAGGGAGCTGGGACTTACTGCTTACAATGGTCAGAAAAGGAGTGCAAGGGCCGTGTGGAAAGTGTTCCAGGCAGGGCAGACTCTAAAGCAGGTGCATTGCTCTGCTCAGGGATAGAGGTGGGGAAAGGTGAGGTCTGGTCTGGGAGGGCCAGGGTTACATAGTCATGGAGGCACTGGGAGGACATTTGAGTGTGTGACCATGCTGTGTCTCATGTTGCCTGGCTATCTGTAGTTGAGTGAGTAGTGGGGAGGAGGATGTTGGGAGACCAGGGAAGCTACTCAGCACCATGTGGCCTGGGGTGTCAATTTGAATGAGAGACAGACTCAAGAGCACCCTTTGAGTGAGGGATCCAGGGGCATGAGGAGGTCTTTGTTCTATGTTTTTGAGGAGAGGAGAGGAAGTGCTAAAGCCTGTATTCTGGTGGGACAAGGAGCCTTATGTATGTTTCTGGCGTCAGAAGGGTGGGCACAGCTGCTTGTACATTTTCACCAGGGCTGGAAACCCAGCATATTCCAATCAGAATCGTAGGTTTTAGGCATGAGGTGGTTTTGACAGGCCAGAGCAGTCTCTGAAGGCTCCTGTGTTGAGTGGGTCAGCACCTGGGGTTTCCCACAGGTCCCTGCCATGGGTGAGCTGACAATGCACCCACAGGATTCTTGGCCTGGCACACCATTGGCACCAGCAACAAGGCCACTGTCCATGCTGGGAACACCTAGGACCAGTCTGAGTGCCATGAGTAGCACTGATGGAGCCAGGCAGGCTAGAAAGGTTCTTGACAGTGAAGAAAAACAGGCAAAATGGGGCAGCACCTGTGGCTCAGTGTGTAGGGTGCCAGTCCCATACACCAAGGGTAGTGGGTTTGAACCTGGTCCCAGCCAAACTGCAACCACAACAACAAAAAAATAGCTGGACACTGTGGCGGGCGCCTGTAGTCCCAGCTACTCGGAAGGCTGAGGCAAGAGAATTGCCTAAGCCCGGGAGTTGGAGGTTGCTGTGAGCAGTAACTGAGCAGGTTGCTGTGAGGGCAATAAAGTGAAACTCAGTCTCTTAAAAAACAAACAAAAAAACCAGGCAAAATGTGTAACAATAAAATGTGAAGAAAGCCTGAGCTGTTTTCTTGGCAGGTGGGAAGGATGAGGGGTACCTGGGCTTAGGGCATATTCTAAGTAGAGCTGACAGGACTTGGTGGTGGCCTGCTATGGGTGGTGTTGGGAGCACCAGGGTTTTGTCTAAGATGAGGCCTCCTAGGGAGGGTAGGCTGAGAACCTGTCAAGAGTTCTCCCTCATGCATAGCTCCTGTGTGGCTTTGCCCCACTCCAGCTACTCCCTGTCTCCTTGCCTCCTCCATAGAGGGACTGGTGGCTCTGCAGATGTGCTCTCTGTTCCTGCTGTTGCTTCATCTCCTTCCAGTGACTTTATATTTATTGTTTCAGATCATGACACCAGAACTGAGGACATGGAGTTCCTTCAGAAGGAAGGTGTCCCTGCAGATTTTGAATCACAGGCTGAAATACCAGAAAACTATGCTGATGATGTTTCCCAGGCACCCGAGCTGGGAGAGCTCTGTGATGATGGCTCAGACAGAGTTTGGGGAGTCCCTAAAGGTGAGAGATGGGTGCCCCCCATCTTCTGTGGGGGGGGCTCCACACCAGTGACAGTTCTCAGGAGCCCCTTAGGGGAGAAAGACCCAGACTGTAATGGTTTTGACAGAAGCCCCAGTCTGAGCCCAAATCTGATGGCATGTCAGGGAATTTCCATGGAAGAGTTGCCATATCCCTATGACACATGTGGACAGAGCTTCCAGCACAGCTTGGACTTAACCCACCATGAGGATTTCCGTACAACTGAAAGCCCGCTCATATGTACCAAGTGTGGGAAAACCTTCCAAGGAAACCCTGACCTTATTCAGCATCAGATAGTCCACACTGGAGAGATGTCCTCTTTGTGTAATGACTGTGGGAAATCCTTCAGCCAGAACTCAGTCCTGGAAAACTGGCATCCACCTCCTGTGAATGAGAAAGCCTGCTGGCACAGTGAGTGCAGGAAAGCTTTCCATGGATGCTCAGATCTTGCTGTACACCAAATTCCCCACAGTGGAGAAAGACCTCATGTGTGTAGTGAATGTGGAAAAGCCTTTAGCCAGAACTCAGGCCTTAAGAAGCACCAAAAGTCCCACATGAGTGAGAAGCCCTATGAATGCAACGAATGTGGGAAGGCTTTTAGGCGGAGCTCAAATCTCATCCAACATCAAAGAATACATTCTGGGGAGAAACCATACGTGTGCAGCGAGTGTGGGAAAGCCTTTAGGCGGAGCTCAAACCTCATCAAGCACCACAGGACTCATACAGGCGAGAAGCCTTTTGAGTGTGGTGAATGTGGGAAAGCTTTCAGCCAGAGTGCACATCTGAGGAAGCACCAGAGGGTCCACACTGGAGAGAAGCCTTATGAGTGTGATGCCTGTGGCAAGCCATTCAGTCGGGTCTCCAACCTCATTAAGCACCATAGGGTTCACACCGGAGAGAAACCCTACAAGTGCAGTGACTGTGGGAAAGCATTTAGTCAGAGCTCCAGCCTTATTCAGCACCGGAGAATTCACACTGGAGAGAAGCCTCATGTGTGTAATGTATGTGGAAAAGCCTTTAGTTATAGCTCGGTGCTCAGAAAGCACCAGATAATCCACACAGGAGAGAAGCCATATGTATGCAGCATCTGTGGGAAGGCCTTCAGCCACAGCTCAGCCCTCATTCAGCACCAGGGTGTGCACACAGGGGACAAGCCCTATGAGTGCCATGAGTGCGGGAAGACCTTTGGTCGCAGCTCCAACCTCATACTTCACCAACGAGTTCACACTGGAGAGAAACCCTATGAATGTAGTGAATGTGGAAAAACCTTCAGCCAGAGCTCAACCCTCATTCAGCACCAGAGGATTCATAATGGGTTGAAGCCCCATGAATGTAACCAGTGTGGTAAAGCTTTCAACCGAAGCTCTAATCTCATTCACCACCAGAAAGTTCATACTGGGGAGAAACCTTACACATGTGTTGAGTGTGGCAAGGGCTTCAGCCAGAGTTCACACCTTATTCAGCATCAAATAATCCACACTGGTGAGCGGCCCTACAAGTGTAGTGAGTGTGGGAAAGCCTTCAGTCAGCGGTCTGTCCTCATCCAGCACCAGAGGATCCACACTGGGGTGAAGCCCTTTGACTGCACTGCTTGTGGGAAAGCCTTTAGCCAGCGGTCAAAATTGATTAAACACCAGTTGATCCACACCAGAGAGTAGCCTGCTGGGCTGGTGAGAGTGAGATCAAGCATGGTTTCTTCTCCAACTCCTTCCTGTCCAGTGTCTCCCACCTCCCAGACCTGAGGCCCAGGCTCCCTCCCTGCACCTCTGCCCTACATCTAGTGGCCACAAAGTCTGGGGCTCTCCATTGAAACATCTTTTACAGGCTCCCTTCCCATGGGCACTCTGCCTCATGTGACCCCTGTGGTTTTACTTTGTTTTTACAGTTTATGAGCAGACTGCACATTCGTTAGGAGGGAAAGGTTTAAGAAACCTCCATATTCATGAATAACCTTTATTATTGTAATCGAAAATTACCAGAAGAGTAAAGTGACATTTGATTTGAGATAACCAGTAATTCTTTTGTTTGGTAATTAGTCATAAGGGGTGATTCATTGTTGGTGGCTCTCTGATATTTTGCTTCCATAAAATCAAGTAGAATTTTTCATACCCGATGGCTCCATCATCCTCTCAAATTAGACACACTTTACTGCCAGTTTCCCACCTGTTCTTGTCCTTCCCATTTCACAACTTGGGCCCAAGACTTCCCCCAACTGCCCTGTGTCTTCCTAGGCATGTGTGCAGCCTGACCTGAACCTTCTCCTCTCTGCTGTGACTGGTAGCCCCTGTCCTGCCTGGGACTGCTGCATGGTTAGGTGGGGCTGCTGTGTGGGGCTATGCCCTGGCTCCTAGGAAGTTCCCTCCACACTTTGTGTTTACCTACCAGCTTCCAGGCTCAGTTTCTTCCCAAATGCATCCATCATCAGACATTTCTGGAGCACCTAATAGATGCCCTTCCCTGGTGGCCCAGCTGACTCGCTCCTCGGGCTTAGTTTCCCACAGCTGTGCCCTTGTCCCTGGAAGGACACCCTGAGTTGGCAGGTTCAAATCCAGTCCAGGCCCACCAAACAACGATGGCTGCAACCAAAAAAATAGCTGGGTGTTGTGGCAGGCGCCTGTAATCCCAGCTACTTGGGAGTCAGAGGCAGGAGAATCGCTTGAGCCCAGGAGTTGGAGGTTGCTATGAGCTTTGATACCATGGCATTCCACCCAGGGTGACAGCTTGAGGCTTTGTCTCAAAAAAAACCCAAACAAACCAAACAACCTATTGGACAGCACCTGTGGCTCAGTGAGTAGTGCGCTGGCCCTGTATACCATGGGTGGTGGGTTCTAACCTGGCCCCAGCCAAACTGCAACAAAAAAATAGCCAGGCCTTGTGGTGGGTGCCTGTCAGCTACTCTGGAGGCTGAGTCAAGAGAATCACCTAAGCCCAAGAGCTGGAGGTTGCTGTGAGCTGTGACATCAAGGCACTCTACCGAGGGTGACAAAATGAGACTCTGTCTCTTAAAAAAACAAACACCCTATTGATGGTTCAATATTCATCTACTGGTTTTTCCACTTTGATTTGATGATTATATGTAGCTAAAATACTGTGAACAACAGATAAATTTGATTCTTGGTTGTGTCTTGGTTTTCTTTTCTCACAGTGGCTGTTATTCATTGTGACAATGAGGTTTGTTTCTGAGTGTTGCTTGTTAGTGGTTTTCCCTTTGTTAATTCCCCCCCCCCATTTTTTTTTTTTTTTTTTTTTTTTGTAGAGACAGAGTCTACCCTCGGTAGAGTGCTATGGCATCACACAGCTCACAGCAACCTCCAACTCCTGGGCTTAGGCAATTCCCTTGCCTCAGCCTCCCAAGTAGCTGGGACTACAGGTGCCTGCCACAACGCCCAGCTATTTTTTTGTTGCAGTTTGGCTGGGGCTGGGTTTGAACTCACACCCTCAGTATATGGGGCCGGCACCCTACCCACTGAGCCACATGTGCTGCCCTGTTAATTCCCTTTTTATAGCTAAATAACTTTCCTTAAAAATATATCCTTCAGGCTTGGCACCCATAGCACAGTAGTTACAGTGCCAGCCACATACACCAAGGCTGGCAGGTTCAAATCCAGCCCAGACCAGCTAAACAACAACTGTGACCAAAAATACCTAGGCATTGTTTAGCTACTTGGGAGGCTGAGGCAGGAGAATCACTTGAGCCCAAGAGTTTGAGACTGCTGTGAACTGTAACGCCACAGCACTCTACCAAAGGCGACATAATGAAAAAAAAAAATATTTATTAAAACAAAGTTAAAAAAAAAATTCTTCAGGCTGGGTACCTGTAGCTCAGTATTTAGGGCACCAGCCACATGCTCTGAGGCTGGTGGATTCTAATTTGGCTGGGCCTTCTAAACAAACAAAAAAATAGCCAAGTGTTGTGGCAGGCACCTATAGTCCCTGCTACTAGGGAGGCTGAGGCAAGAGGATCACTTAAGCCCAGGAGTTTGAGGTTGCTGTGAGCTGTGATGCCACTGCACTCTACCCAGGGTGACATAGTGAGACTGTCTCAATTAAAAAAAAAAGAATAGGGCGGTGCCTGTGTCTCAGTGGGTAGGGTGCTGGCCCCATATACCGAGGGTGTTGGGTTCAAACCCGGCCCGGGCCAAACTGCAACAAAAAAATAGCTGGGTGTCGTGGCAGGCGCCTGTAGTCCCAGCTACTCAGGAGGCTGAAGCAAGAGAATCGCCTAAGCCCAGGAGTTGGAGGTGGCTGTGAGCTGTGTGATGCCACAGCATTCTACCGAGGGCAATAAAAATGTGAGACTCTGTCTCTTCAAAAAAAAAAAAAAAAAAAAATTTATGAAGCATATTTATATACGCTTCAGTGAGATATTAAGAAAAGAGAAACATGACTAGTGAGTCTACCTTGTTTGTTCACAGGAAAATTCAGTATTACAAAGATGAAAATTTTTCTGAATTGATCTATGGATTCAATTCAGCTCTATTCAAAATGCAAATAGGAAAAATTAGGGAACTAGTCTAGATTATCTCAGATTTCATCCAAAAGAACACACGTGTAAACAGGTGTTTTATGTTTGGTAGCAAATAAAGGCATCCACACAAGCAGCATGAATTGGAAGTGAATTTCTTGGTGGATGCAGGCACATCTTCATATGGACAGCAGGAAGTGGGCATTGTCACATTTCTTCTTTTCTCAGATATGGCAAGAACAAGGCTACCCCAGAGTTTGCTCCCCAGTTTACTTGTCCCGACAGGTCTAGGGACAGGATCAGTTTGTGAAAGTTGCTGTGTCCTCAGTTGGTGTCCACTAGGAGAAAGCTGGTAGAGCTTCCTCCCTGGGTTGGTAGGGCATGCGTCTTGCCCACAGGCCAGTGTCCACAGTGATGACCAGGGTCTCCTTTTCCAGTATGTTACAGCTTGAGAGCCCTGCGTGAGAAGTGGACAAGTTGAGGTCTCAGTTAACTATGAATCTGGACCTTAAAGAGTTTTGAGATGGAGATGTAAATTTGGGGTTCTTAGTGTTTGTAAATATGTGATACGCAGTCTGGAAAAGTAAATTTCTGTCTACCATAACCAGTTTCTTCCTTTTGATGTTTGTGATGTCTTTGGAAAGGTTTCTCACAGAACAAGTACTGAGTCCACAAGTTGGACCAGGAGTGATGCCTGCTGGCAGCCTGGGCCTCTGATTAGTGGGGCTGGGGCTCAGGGAAGCTGGTGAGAAGAGCCTTTTGCTTTTATCTTGACATAGTAATTCTTTTTCTCAAAAGACCTTTAATTATTTAGCTGAGTATTTACTTCATTACATAAGTACTTAATTACTGGGCATCCACAGCAGGCCACAGAAACTGGGGACAGGACAAGAGAAAAGAAAAAGGGAGTGAGAGAGAGGAAGCACTCCGCCACTCATCCCCTGGGAACGCCCCTAAGGGGCTCAGCACACTGCCAACCCCCCTTACCTGCTCTGATTGCTTCCAGTCCCCAGTTGCCTTGTATGACCTGGGTTGACTCCTGGCTCTTGCAGTGGCCACCAGCTTCACTGCCCAGCCCCTGCCAGGGCCAGGCCGCCGGAGAGCGCAGCGCCAAAGTGGAGTCCATGCCACATAAAAGCTCTCATCTCAAATGTAGCTTCCTCAATTTAAATTTTTTAACGTTTAAGGCCTGGCGCGGTGGCTCTCACCTGGCAACAGAGTGAGACTTTGTCTCAAAAACAAACAAAAAACCCAGATTATTTACCAAATATTACTAAATTTACATGAATTTGAAAAGTGTGTGTGTTTAATTAATTTATGAGAACAACATATAATACATGCAAAAAGATAACACATCTGAACACACACACAAGCACACAAAGGCCCAGTAGACTTCACCTCAGAACTCACCACGAGACAGCAACAAAGACTCACCAGGTTATAGGATGATGGGATCCAGATCATTTCTGACAAAATTGGAATTTGTCTACATGGCTAAGCTTTAGTTGTCCTGATAGTTAATCTATTAACAATAAAGCCTGTGGATCAAAGTTTTGGGTAAAGCAATTTTCATGACAGTTTGTTTTTGGGGTTTTTTTTGAGATAGAGTCTCACTTTGTCACCCTTGGTAGAGTGCTGTGGCCTCGCAGCACACAGCAACCTCTATCTCTTGGGCTTAAGTGATTCTTTTGCCTCAGCCTCCCAAGTAGCTCTGAGTACAGGCGCCCACCACAACGCTGGGCTATTTTTTTGTTGCAGTTGTCATTGTTTAGCAGGCTCAGGCCAAGTTCGAACCCACCTGCCATGGTGCACATGGCCTGTGCCCTACCCACTGAGCTACGGGTGCCGCCCATGGTTGGTTTGATTTTTAAAAATCTTTTGGCCTTCTTCAGTTTAAAATGAGTTTTCAATATGTATATTTTAGCTAGAACTGGCTGCCTTGAATTAGTAATACCATAAATATTGAGTGTATCTCAACATCAATAGAAAAAGTTAACAGACTCAGAATATGCAGAAAAGAAAATAAAGAACTTAAGAGACTTGACACTTTAACTTTATAGTGGCAGGTTGACCATTTCAGCTTTGAATATTCCTTGATGTAAGTTGCCCTTCTTTACAGGGGTCCTCAAACTGCGGCCTGCAGGCCACATGAGGCAGTGTGATTGTATTTGTTCCCGTTTTGTTTTTTTACTTCAAAATAAGATATGTGCAGTGTGCATGGGAATTTTGTTTTAAAGTAACTGGGTGCTTTGTGATAAGTTAATTTTATAACCTTGGTTTTGGTTGTTGGTTTTCAAGTATATTGTTTAAATTATTATTATTATTTTTTTTTTATTGAGATAAGAGTCTCACTTTGTCACTCTTAGTAGCGTGCCTGGCATCATAGCTCACAGCAACTTCAAACTCTTGGTCTCAAGTGATTATCTTGCCTCAGCCTCCCTAGTAGCTGGGATTACAGGAACTCACCACAACACATGGCTATTTTTTTTGTTTGTTTTGTTTAGCAGGCCTGGGCTGGGTTCAAACCCACCAGTTCCAGAGCATGTGGCTTGTGCCCTAACCACTGAGCTACAGGCTCCCGGCTACTTAAAAAGTATTTTTTAGTTTTTTTTTGTTTGTTTTTGAGACAGAGTCTCACTCTGTTCCCCTGGGTAGAGTGCCGTGGCACCATAGTTCACACCAACCTCAAACTCTTGGCCTCAAGTGATCTTCTTGCCTCAGTTTTCCTAGTTTTATTTATTTATTAATTTTTTGCAGTTTCAGGCTGGGGCTGTTTTTTTTTTTTTTTTTTTTGAGACAGAGCCTCAAGCTGTCACCCTCAGCAGAGTGTGGTGGCATCACAGCTCACAGCAACCTCAAACTCCTGGGCTTAAGCGATTCTTCTGCCTCTGCCTCCCTAGCAGCTGGGACCACAGGTGCCCACAACACCCGGCTATTTTTTGGTTGCAGCTGTCGTTGTTTGGCAGGCCTGGGATTCGAACCCTCCAGCTCAGGTGTATGTGGCTGGTGCCTTAGCCGCTTGAGCCACAGGCCCTGAGCCATGGGGTTGGGTTTGAACCTGCCACCTCCCTCATATGGGGCTGGCGCCCTACTCCTTTGAGCCACAGGTGCCGCCCTAGTTTTTGTAAAGACGGTTTTTTTTTTTTTTTGAGACAGAACCTCAAGCTGTCACCCTGAGTAGAGTGCTGTAGCATCACGGCTCACAGCAACCTCCAACTCCTGGGCTCAAGCAAGTCTCCTGCCTCCACCTCCCAAGTAGCTGGGACTACAGGCACCTGCCACAATGCCCAGCTGTTTTTTGGTTGCAGCTATTATTGTTGTTTGGCGGGCCCAGGCTGGATTCAAACCTGCCAGCTCAGGTGTACGTGGCTGGTGCCTTAGCTGCTTGAGCCACAGGTGCTGAGCCAAGACAGGGGTCTTGATCTTGGTCAGGCTGGTCTTAAACTCCTGAGCTCAAGCGATCCTCCTGCCTTGGCCTCCCAGAGTTCTGGGTTTATAAGAGTGAGCCACATGCCCTGCTTAAAAGGTTTTGAGGGGTTAATGAGTGCCTGTCCACCACCATTCTTGTTGGGCCCTGAAAAGAAACACCTTGGTAATAATGGAAAGGGGAAGGGATTGGTCTCTCGTTAAAAAGCCCGAGAGCGCATACGTCATTGCTTGGCAGTCTCCACACCTGTGGTGTAAATAGCCACAGGATCACTTCTATAAATACCGACAGGAGAAGTTAGTCAAGGCTCCTCCTAGGTTCCTGCTAAGACTGACTGCTGCACCTTTGAGGTGCTCCGGCACCTCTGGCCTGAGACAACTGACTTTTCCTGATGGGGAGCCTTACCTGACAGATAACAGGCTCCCTGGCACTTATGGGGAGCCATACCCAGAGCAAAATGAACAGCGGTCCGCATCCTGGCAGTTTCATGGGTCAGAGCCGGTGACCTAGCGTCCTGCCTCCAACAGGGCCCAAAATATTTATTTGACTATAAGGCTTTATGGCTCTAAACCTTTCCTCTCAGCCATGTAGGCCTCACTGAGGGCTTAGTGGACCTGGGACAAATAACCACTCCATACTGGAAATGAGACAAAATAAAGTTTGGCCATTGTTGCTGTCTCTGGTATGTCTTGGCCAAAAGAGGGGAGGAGGACTGAACTAAAAAAAAATTAAGCTCCCTCCTACCTCAAGGAATCTGTCTTGGCCAAGGACCTCCAGAAAAAAGCCTTAAAACTGAGTTCCCAGCCATGATAGGATGAGAGGTGTCAAGCACAATTACACAAGTATGTTTTCTCTTCATAAATATGTGAGTCCTTCTATAGCAGGGGTGGCGAACACGCGGCTAGAGCCGCATGCGGCTCCCGGCCAAAATGAATTTCGGCTCTTTGCCTCTTATTATTTTGTATACAGTGGCTCTTTGCCAAGTTTGGATTTTGTTATGCTGCTTCTGAGGAGGGACCTCTGAGGAGCGATCTCCGAGCGCGTAGTCGAACTTGTTCGCCACCCCTGTTCTATAGCTTGTTAAATATGTACATTTAGTCACTCTGCTGAAATGGTTCATATTAAAATAATGTAGAGATTGGGCACGGTGGCTCATGCCTGTAATCTCAGCACTCTAGGAGGCTGAGGTGGGTGGATTGCCTGAGCTCAAGAGTTCCAGACCAGCCTGAGTAAGAGCAAAACCCCATCTCCAAAAATAGTTGAGCACTGTGGCAGGTGCCTGTAGTCCCTGCTACTTGGGAGGTTGAGGTTAGAAGATTGCTTGTGCCCAAGAGTGTGAGGTTGCTGTGAGCTATGACACTATGGCACTCTGTGGAAGGTGACAAAGTGAGACTCTGTCCCCCCAACCCTCCCCCCCCCAAAAAAAAGACAAAAAAGGGACGGGCAAGGTGGCTCACACCTATAATCCTAGCACTCTGGGAGGCCAAGGCAGGTGGATTACTTGAGCTCACGAGTTCATGATCAGCTTGAGCAAAAAGGGAGACCCTGTCTCTACTAAAAATAGAAAAACTGAGGAGGATCGTTTGAGCCCAAGAGTTGGAGGTTGCTGTGAGCTATGATGCCATGGTACTCTACCCCGAGTGACAGAGCGAGACTCTGTCACAAAATAAATAAATAAACAAAAATAAAATAAAACAATGTAGAGCCAGCACAGGAATGAATGTGGGAAAGGAATTCTCATAACCCCGACAGGAGTGCAGCCATTTTAGAAAAACAGGTCAGAAACCAGCAACCCCTCTCCCCAAGACTTCTGGAGTGCTTCAAGACCAGAGTTCCTGGAAACACCCTACCCATATCCCCTCAGGAACCAGAGGTGAGCTCCCAGCAGTATGCTGGTGGCAACCTAGACACAAAGGTGGATCAGAAGAGAATGACTCTAGACACTGCCCCATTCCAGCTGTCCTGATAAGGCTAAGAAAAGCCTTTTGCAACTGTGGGAGCCAGCTCCACTCCTCTTTCCTCTAATGAAGCCTATCCTTATCCCTGGACTGGCCTCCTTTACTTCTTACGGACCCTCACCTACCTCATCTGTATGCCTAAAACTCTCAATAAATAGTAATGAAAGCCTGATTTTACAACAGTATAGAGTTAGCTGGATGTTAATCGGGCAGTATCCCTTAACTCCCTTGTTGCTGTAACTCGTCACTGCTTCATGGCACTGTCCTCCCTGACAGGTTGCAAGATTCGTGAATCCGCCTGAGGCAGGAGACAAGAAAGGGGGAACACAGGTGGGGCTGAACAATAGGAACAAAATTAGATTGAAACACCAGGGTTATAGATCAATGAAAACAAAAGCTGTGGCCAAACTGTGATTGTAGCCATTGTAAATACACCTTGCTTACTCCAGTTTAGGGAATGTCCCATGGGATGTGCCTGTGCAGGTAGAAGGCAAGAGTGTCTTCAAGGGGGCTCCTGTAGCTCAGTGGTTAGGGCGCTGTGGTCACATGCACTGGGCTGGTGGGTTCAAGCCTGGCCCCAGCCTGCTGAACAACAAAAATAGCTGGATGTTGTGGCAGGTGCCTGTAGTCCCAGCTACTGGGGGGGGGGTTGAGGTTTGGTGTGGGGGCTCACACTTGTAAGAGACTCATTTGAGCCCAAGAGTTTGAGGTTGCTGTGAGCTGTGATGCCATGGCATTCTACCAAGGGAGACAGAGTGAGATTCTGTCTCAATTAAAAAAAAAAAAAAAGTGTCTTCAAGTGAGTGACTTTATTATACCATCATTACCATAAATTAACATTGCAGATCACCGCCCAGCCCCCCAACCCCCAACCCCCCACTCCTGCCTTTGGGAGCCATAACACAGTTGGGTCTGAACAAACAAAAAACTCCCCTGCCTGACTGATGGGAGGAGATAACATTTTTGGATGGCAGCACAAGAATGAGGAAGTTAGAAGAAAGAAAAAGAGAGACCTGAAGAGACCCCAGTGCCACTGTCCACTTGGACCTGTGCGGGCTCCTGCCTCTCCTGGAGCGTACTATCATTTTTTTATTGCAGTTTTTGGCCGGGGCTGGGTTTGAACCCACCACGTCTGGCATATGGGGCCAGCGCTCTACTCCTTTGAGCCACAGGCGCTGCTCTTGCTAATTTTTCTTGACATATCCATCCACATCTGGAGCTAACTTGCTCAATGAACTTTTACTTTGCTGTTTTGGTGTTTGTTTTCAATTCTTTGTATCCAAATACAAGGAAGAAGGACAATCACTCACAGCCCACTACTTCTATAGATAACATTGTGTTGGAAATCTTTGAGGCATTTTTTTGAAACTCTGCATTCAGATGCCAACTAAACAATCTGCAGACCCAATTCTCTAGCTCTTTGCCAAACCACCTTTAAAACACTTAACCTCCAAATTCTTGAGGGGGCGGATTTAAGAAATTACTTCTATCTCCTTGCCTGGTTCCTTCCAAAATAAAACTCTTTCTTCGAGACCACGCCTGCTGTCTAAGTACATTGGCCTTCACTGGGCAGTGGGCAAGGGACTTGGTTGAGCTGTGACACCACTTGGTATAAAATCCTGTTTCCTTTTGTCACTCCCTTGAAACATATATTCCTGGCTTTTGAACAGAATAGTGTTTTACAGCTTCTCAGAATGGCCACTGTAGGATAAGACCCCTTCACAAGAAGTAAAACTTTCTTTTGGTAAAAAAATATAAACTTCATTTATTTTCCTTTTTTTTTTTTTTTCCGTTTTGAGACAGTCTCACTTTGTCACCCTCGGTAGAGTGCTCACACCAATCTCAAACTCTTGGGCTTAAGCGATTCTCTTGCCTCAGCCTCCCAAGTAGCTACAGGCACCCACAAACCTGGCTAATTTTTTAGAGATGAGGTCTCACTCTGGCCCAGCCTCAGGCTGGTCTCAAACTCATGTTCTCGGTCAATCCACTTGCCTCAGCCTCCCAAAGTGCTAGAATTAAATGCGTGAGCCAGGGCACCCGGCTTGCTTTTTTTTTTTTAACACCACCAGCAGGGCACCGTGGCTCACGCCTGTAATTTCAGTACTTTGGGAGGCTGAGGTGAGTCGATTCCCTGAGCTCAGGAGGTCCAGACCAGCCTGAGCAAGAGCAAGACCCTGCCTCTAAAAATAGCCAGGGGTTGTGGTGGGCTCCTGTAGTCCCAGCTACTTGGGAGGCTGAGGCAAGAGAATTGCTTGAGCCCAAGAGTTTGAGGTTGCTGTGAGGTATGATACCATGGCCGGCACTCTACTGAGGGTGACAAACTGAGACTCTGTCTCAAAAAACAAAACAAAACAAAACAAAACAAAAATAAATTAAATTAAAACCACCATTTAGCCAAAGGCAGGCTGCCTGATCTCCCTCTGTTTCTTCTTTGACTTGTCTCCTGATCCTACCATTTTCTTTCTTTTTCTTTATTTAAAATTTTTTATTGTTAAATCATAGCTGTGTACATTAGTGCAATCGCCTGTACTCATTCTAAAATGCACCATAGATGTGGCCCCACCCATTACCCTCCCTGCACCAAAACCTCCCCCCTCCCTTCCCCTTCCTTGGCCCTTTCCACATAGTCTTGTGTTATAGTTGGGTTATAGCCTTCATGTGAAAGCTATAATTTAGCTTCATAGTAGGGCTGAGTACATTGGATACTTTTTCTTCCATTCCTGAGATACTTTGCTAAGAAGAATATGTTCCAGCTCCATCCATGT
>CAUYPK010072493.1:0-57964 GCA_963574355.1 Loris lydekkerianus | reverse complement strand
CCGGCCTGAAACTGCCTCTACCTAGATACAGCCAATGTGGTACCATGCCACTGGCCCGACCCTGTCACTCACCTCTTCCCCCGCCTTCTTTCCCTGCCCCTTCTCCACAATAAAAAAAAAAAAAAAAAAAAAAAAAAAATTGGAAAAAAAAAATTGGAAAAAAAAAAAAAAAAAAGAAGAGCTATGTAAGAGAAGAATGGGCGCTGTAAAGTAGAAAAGCAGGGAGAACAAAATTCAGATTGGAAAGGAGGGTAAGAGAACACCTGTCTAAGAGAGTGACAGAAGAACAAGCATGTGATCCATGCTGGGGGGGGGGGGGTGCACTAATTCAGGGAAAGCAGAAAAGAAAGAAATTAGATATGCGAATTAGAAAGGAAGAAGCATAATGATCATTATTTTAAATAATAAATATTTCCACATAGGACATCTAAGACAATTGACTGAAAAAATATTAGATAAACAAAGTTCAACAACCTATAGTTATAAGCATATCCTCCAAACAAGGAAGTGTATAAAAATGATCCTAAAATTTATCTGAGAAGATATATAGTCAAGCATAGCCAGGAAAATCTGGGGGAAAGCATCAATAAGAGGACTTATTCTATTATATATTAAAGTATCAGCAACTAAAGTTATAAAGATATTGTTGGAGTAATGGTAATAAAAATGAAAGAGAAAGTCAATGGAGCATAACAAAAAAGCTAAAAACATATCCAACTGTGAGAATTTAGTATTGCATGAAGTAGATACAGTATATTTGCAAATCTGTGTACTCACTCCTAACTTCTCTCCCTGTTCATGCTGTGCGAATCCTCCTCCAGCTGCGGCACAGTCGGGCTTCACCAGACCACCTGCAGTGCCCATTAATGTCCGCCACAGGATCAGGTCTCGGAGGTGTGCGGGTCCTAGAACGTCATGCTCAGGGCTTGCGCGCCACCTTGTGGTAACCAGCTGCAACGTCTCAAGCAGACCCATCCTTAAGCAATAGGGAGTGGAAAAGGACTTCACTACCTTGCCCTTAGGCTGACCTAAGGGTTATATCTGGAGTTCCTTCTTTGGAATTTCAAGTGGACAGGAAAATATCCCTTTCTCATGTACATCTGTAATTTATGTTGTAAGGCAAAAAGTGCTGCACCATCTCTAAACCCAGATCCTTTGGGCATAGATGGTGGTGGTCTAGCACATTTCTGTTACTCCAAGACACTGTACTGTAAGAGGCATCATTGATTTAAAAAGAGACTTTGAGGGGAGGTTGTGAACACTATATTTAATGCACCCTTCAATTTTTTTTTTTTTTTTTTTTTTTTTGAGACAGCCTCAAGCTGTCACCCTGTGTAGAGTGCTGTGACATCACAACTCACAGCAACCTCCAACTCCTGGGCTCAAGCGATTCTCCCCTCCGCCTCCCAAGTAGCTGGGACCACAGGTGTCCACCACAACGCCTGGCGTTTTTTGTTTTTTGGGTTTTTTTTTGGTTGCAGCCGTCATTGTTGTTTGGCGGACCAGGGCTGGATTGGAACCCACCAGCTCAGGTGAATGTGGCTGGTGCCTTAGCCACTTGAGCCACAGGCACTGAGCCTGCACCATTCAATTTTAAGACACATCTGGAGTTCAGAAATATTAAATCATGTTTATAAATGGGTATTAGAACATGGTTTTTGTCTGTAAAATCACCTAGACAGGAAGAGCAGAGCCTACTACACAGTCTGCATGCTTATCTCAGCATCTATGATTTTGTACATGATCACAGCCAGCTCTGGAGAGCAAGAGTTTTAAAAATCATTACCCAGAGGAGTCCTCCTGCCAGCCACCCTGATGAGAAAAATGAGAGACAGAGACAGAGACACAGAGAGATTATCAAACCTGTATAAGAAGACCAAGACAGGTGGCGCCTGTGGCTCAAAGGAGTAGGGCGCCAGCCCCATATGCCAGAGGTGGCAGGTTCAAACCCAACCCTGGCCAAAAACTGCAAAAAAGAAAAAAAGAAGAAGACCAAGACAGGAACTTGTAAGTTTTATAAAACTCAAGACCTTCTTTTGGTGGATGTACGCAGAGCTAACAGATGGCCATTTATTGGTAATGACCAAAAGTGCAGCCTGAGAACAGGCTGCCAACGCCAGCCTGCAGCTTGCTGAGAGTAACCATGGACCCAGAAACACTAGCTGCTCCCCACCCTACTTCTGCCACAGATACAGGCTCAGGCAAGCACCTAAGAAGGGAGGGAATTTTTTAAAATAACAAACTATCTCTTCCTTGGAATAAGACTGCCAAGAAAACTGTCTTAACATGAATTCAAGGTGGAGGGTGAGACTCAGAGGATACACACAAGTCAAAGATGACTGATAAACTGCTAGCTATGGGCACAGAGGAATCTGGGTTGCTCCAAGAAGGAAAGAAAACAATGGGGAGAAGACCACAGGTGGTGGCAGGCTATGTGAGGCATGATGTGACCCTGCCCAGGACCCCCAAGTCTGTAAAATACACACACAGAGAGATGTTTATGTGGAGAGAGAGAGAGAGAGTGTGTGTGTGTGTGTGTGTGTGTGTGTGTGTGTAAATCTGAAAGAATTATCTTGGTTAAAGAGGCAGAAACCTGTGCTGGAAAGAGGGAACCAGGAGGGTGCGAGCCATGGGGACCCACCAAGATCATCCAGAAAGGTTGGGACTTGTGTGGGCCGTGGATTTAGTGTGGGGGTGATTTACGTTGATTTTCTTCAGTCTGGCACACAGGTCATATGTGACACGGACCTATGCAAGTAAATGTTCAGCCTCGTTGACTCCACATCTTTCAGCCAAGCTGACCTGCTCGTAGACCAAGCACCCACCAGCACCACTGACGTTAATCAACAACATGCCTGGGACCCTGGCCTCTGCTCCACTCTGTCCAGTTCCTCCTGTCTGCTAACCTTCAGTTTTATCTCCCAGTTCCAAAATCCCCTTCCCTTTAGATCTGTTAGAGTGTTTCCCTCAGCTCTGACCCCAGCAGTCCCCCCACACCACCTCCAATTCAATCCTCTGATTCATCCTTTGAAAACCTGGGTGTAGCTTTAACTTCTTACCTTGAGGGGAATCTAACTCACAAGACCTCTACGGAGTGGACAAGGGACTTGTGACCCTATAAAGTACTATTCTATAAGTCATTCCAAAGATTCTCGCAATGGGCTCTGGGAACCATCTACTTCACAGCCCCCAATTTGTTAGAGTTATTAAAATGCAGACTCATGACCTCCAGAATGTAGCCCAAGAATCTGAACTTTTTTTTTTTTTTTTTTTTTTTTTTTGTAAGAGTGTCATTTTGTTGCCCGGGGTAGATTGCCATGGTGTCACACCTCTCAGCAACCTCCAGCACTTGGCCTTAGGCGATTCTCTTGCCTCAGCCTCCAGAGTAGGTGGGACTATAGGCGCCCGCCACACCGCCAGGCTAGGAGAACCTGAACTATTAACAAGTCTCTGCATGCTAAACAAAAGTGACATGTTCGTGTCAACACCTGCAGGTAGGTGCTAGTGCTAGATCCCCTTGCCCAATTTTAAACTCCGATAAAATAGATTCCAACTGTATCATGAAACCATTAAAAACAAATAATATTTAATGACATGAAAAGGTATTTACAAATGTTAAAATAATCAAATCTTACCACACTTTTGAGTAAAATGTGAACGTTTATATATGTATAGAGCACAAGGAAGGGAGAACGTACCCTGTAAAACTAACCTGCATTGCAAAATTGTGGGTGCTTTATTTTTTTTTCATCTATCGACATTTTCTACATTTTTGCAACATGTAAACAAGTACATGAGTTTAATGTGATCTCCAAAAGAGCAAGGACTCTGTTTTTTTGTTGTTGTTGTCAGTTTTTTGGTTTACTACAGCAGTTCATTTTCTTATACAATGATGTATTGCTGGGACCTAATGTTCTCACCTAACAGTAGAAAACCAAAATTTGTTCTCATCTAGTTTCTTGTTCAACAGGGAGAACTGCATCACACAGATTTTGCAAGAACCTGAATTACTCCATTTTGCTAAAAAGACATCTGACATTATTCTTCATCTCTTACAATGTTTACGCTCCAAAATTTACTTAACAAAGTTCATAAGCAGACAAATGTTAAACACAAGCGAATGGAACAAGGCTACTGGACTGGTCATTTGAATTGACATGTGTAAGTAAAAATGAAATGTTCTGCAGTACGGAACCAAAAAGATGGTCAAAACTCGTTAAAGACATGATAAGCCATCAGAGTTTTTTAAAATATTACTGCATTTTAACTATTCAAGTGCCAGAACCAGAGGTAACGCCAAGCTAGACACTACCATTAGAAACGCGTTTGAAATCTGGTGTCAGTCATTCACAGGTTGGATGAGCTCCGGGTTCACACATGGACGGTTAGCTCGATTCAAATAAAAATAAGCAAATATACATGTATCTTCAAATCTAGAAAAATATGGAATAAAATTGGGGTTTGCTACATCTAAATTCTTATAATTTCTAATAAGGTTACTATTCTTACTTCCATAAATTATTTATAAAATGATTCAAAAGATTAGAGAGAGATAACAAAAATGTAAAAATGATCCGTCAGACCCGCAGCTCCTGGGCCAGGGCTGCCCGGCACTTTTATTACCCCACTGTCTGTCTGGGTCCGAGTCCTGGCTACCGAGGTCAGGACACCGGAGGAAGCCTGACCCGCCGCGCGCGACTCAGCCTCCGCGGGCGGGTGAGTCACTTCTCAGGCAGAGCTCCGCGCCTCCGTGCCTCCGCGCTCCTGCCCAGCGCCCCTGCCCAGCGCCCTCCGCGCCTCCGCGCTCCTGCCCAGCTCCCCTGCCCAGCGCCCTCCGCGCTTCTGCGCCCCTGACCAGCGCCCCTGACCAGCGCCCTCCGCGCCCCTGCCCAGCGCCCCTGCCCAGCGCCCTCCGCGCCTCCGGGCCCCCGCTCCACTCTGCGCCGCGCCCGTGACTGCCGCCCCTAGTCGGCGCACAGTAAATATTTACTGACTATAATCTATCCGCTCCCACACTGATTCCCTGCAACCTGCTGTCTTTCGTGTGTTAAATTTTGCAGCTTAAATCCCACGGCAGTGCTGGAGCGGAGCGTTTGCTTTTCTCTCTTCCTGCAGACAGCACCTGCCACACCCACAGGGAGAGGCCCTGCAAAATAACTGGAAAATCACAAACTGTTCTGGCAACCAGGTGTGGACTGAGAAACAGGTAACTCCTGCTCACGGGGCTGTCTGGCTTTGTGCTTTGGCTCCCAATCAACAGGTGACTACAAACTGGGGGGTGGGGGGGGAGATTTTTCCAAGTGCTGAGACTCAAAAGTGGAGCAAAGAGGGCCCCGTGGGCTCGGCTGGGAAGTGAGGCGCGCGGGGCCAAAGGGCCAGGCCGAGCAAGGCGCCAGTCCCAGCCACTGCTCCAGGAACACCGGCACCAGCGTTGACACAAACTTCAACTCCTGGGTGCGCACTTGATGTTCGGGGGTCTCAGCAGACTTGCTAGCTCACAAATTCAAGAAGTGACTTTCATATGTCTGAAGGCCGTGCGCCTGTATTCTTTAGAGAAGTTTCTCTTCAAATCCCTTGCCCAGCCTGCGATGGGATCCCTTGTTTTTTTCTTGCTAATGCGTTTCTCTTTTTCTTTTGTAATCCATCCTAATTTTCAAGAATAAGAACTCCTCCCTATCGCTTCCTTAACTATTTGGTTCATACTTACCCGTCTCCTGTGAAATTTATTCTCTCCTACATCACATAGCACTTTACTACAGAAGCCTTATATCGCTTTCCCACTATTTTATGGACATGATTTCTGCTTTCTTAGGATTATAAACTCCTTGACAACAAAGGTTGCTAAAACCTGTGCCCATGCAGACCCTAGAAAGAAACAGTCAACCACCCACTGGCAATTTTAGTAGATGTTAATGAAGGAGCTTTTTTTACCAAGGTGGGCAGGAAAGTCTAAGGGATGCTGCTGCTTCCTGGGCCTAATAGCAGGGACACAGGGTATCACAGGAGAGGACTACAGGGCCATGGAGAGGAGCTGTTCCTCCAACCCAGAAGCAGAAGATTGTCTGAGAGTGGCTGTGAGTGGCAGAGTGACACAGCCACTTGAAGAGAGACCAGAGTAATAACTTTTCTGATCTTATTCTTCTCCCTACTTTCATGATGTTTTCTTACTGCCCAGAAATTCATTACCTTCTACATGGATTGACCAAATGGCTAATCCTGTCTACTTGGTCTAACTGTAAATTACTGCTATCCTCAGAGTGGCACTCGGCCTCCCTGACCCTTTCACTTGCCAGTCCCTCTGTGTTTCAGGAAGGAGACCCCACATCAGACCATTCATAAGTGTGACAAGTTATTGCTCTAATATTAATTTTTTACTTTTACTTTATACATTAATTGGAATTTTCTTTTGTTAATCTATTTTCTGCAAAAACAAAAAAGTCCACGTAACTTTCTAGCTCCCCAAACAGTATTTTTTTTTTACTAAAGGTAAAGGATAAACTAATTTTGAGAGTTACTTATTTCTTCATTCTTATGGCTATTTATTGGTTTATATGAAAAAAATACGCTCAGTACTTGCATATACTATCCAGTCTGTAAATTAATATATATCATCTCATTGCATTTTCAGCTCTTTGAGTTTATTATTCTCTTTTCGGACATATTTAATATCATGTTTAAATTCTTTCTTTTTTTTTTTTTTTGCCCTGATTTGATTTCTGTTGATGATCAATATGAGACTAATAGACATATCTATTTAAAATGAACCAAGCGTCAGGCTATATCAAGTCTGCAACTTCAGACTGGGATAAAGCGGCGTGTCAACCTCACATACACGATGCAGAAAGCAGAAGAGAATAAATCTTTGTGGCTTTTCTTAACCTTCTTTGTGAGGTAAAATTTTTCACAAAATGTGGCTGACGTTGGGAGAGCACAGCGAGTTTGCTTTCGCTGGTACTAACTATAAAATGGTTAAATAAAAAGTGACACGGGAAAGAGCAGGACGAATTAAAAGTACATCAGCTAAAGAAATTATTCATTGAGTAGGGAAATTGAATCCAGAAGGGAGTGTTACACATTTCACCGCCTTCTTCAGGTAGCTCCACAGATTTTTTTTTTCTTGGCCTCCAGACAAGTGTGGGAGCTTTTTGAGAGATGCATTTTTATTTTATTTTTGAGACATGTATTTTTAAAGGTGAGGTTTGACTCTCATATACTGGAAATAATGTACTGCGCATGCACTTACATCTGCCCTGTAATCCTAATATTTAATTTCTTCAATGTTACAGGAATGTGGTGGCCTATAAGCAAGTTCTTGCTATACTGCATTTGGGTACAGTAGTTTCTATTTGCCACCTGTAGTTATTTTTCTTTTTATGAGAATATTTGTCTTCTTTTTACACTGTCAATTATGGACTGATTTTGCTTTTATTTTAACCTGATTAACACTTGTACTTTTGCTGCTCCCTGGTGCTGTGAGAACATGAACTCGGGCCCAGTCTACTGCCCTTTAACTCCCCTCTCTCCTGACCCTGCCCACTTCACCATGACTCCAGTACTGCTCATCTCTATGGCTTGGTCCCATTCTTGCATTCTAATTAAATTATTTCCTACCAATTTCAGTGCGTCACATCTGAATGGTACTGAGTGCTAAGTCTCCACCTTGCCCTTCTTTTACAGATTATACCCTTTGTGTTGATTTCCTGTTTAAGAAAACACTCCCTTCTGGATTCAATTTCCCTACTCAATAAATAATTTCTTTGGCTGATGTACTTTTAATTCGTCCTGCTTTCTCGTGTCACTTTTTATTTAGCCATTTTATAGTTAGTACCAGCGAAAGCAAACTCGCTGTGTTCTCCCAACGTCAGCCACATTTTATAAAAAATTTTACCTCACAAAGAAGGTTAAGAAAAGCCACAAAGATTTATTCTCTTCTGCTTTCTGCATCGTGTGTGTGAGGTTAACATGCCGGCTTTATCCCAGTCTGAAGTTGCAGACTTGATATAGCCTGACGCTTGGTTCATTTTAAATAGATATTCTGCTTAATACCAAGGTTGAGAAACTCCTGCCAAGTCTAATAGGCATTCATGCTTTCAGGTAAATAGAGCTCATAACTTTACAGCCCAGAACAGCAGGGGTTGAGTCAACTAAATTTTTTATTATAGTCATTTAGGAATTCATTTAAATATTGCTCATCAGCATCCATTGATCTCAACATTTTTCATATAGCTGAGAAGCTGGCGAACGTGCGGCTCTAACATATTCAAATCTATCAGATTGTTTATGCAAAATTTCCTGGTACAATGTGATGATTTCGTTTTATGGTTTGTTTTAGGCTGCAGTGGTACTGAAGTAAATTCCATTTAAACTTAGACAGATGCATCTTGTTTAGTTCTAGTTACTCAGGGGTGATTGGTGTAATGAATTTCTCCCTTATTGATCTGCAAGTTAATCCTTTCTAAGTCAATAAGTTTATGTACATAATAATACAAATACTCATTTCTGTTGTTTCTGGCTCAGTGCATTCCTGCAGAAAATACTAGTTCTGCTGCTTAATGAGTGAAAATCATTGCTTACAAGTAGGAACCTGGTATGGGTTCACCTGCACAGAGCGAGTGAAGTTGGGAATATGAAACTTCAGCTTCATCTGGCATTTTGGCATCCTATGATGTAAATATGAATTTGGGGGCAAATCATGTCTTATGTTGCTCTAAAATATATTTTCTATGACATTTTATGTGAAAGACTGTGAGAATTTTTGCTGAGTTTTAAATATCTGTGACATTTGGCGTGGGTATAATTGAGATAGTGTTCTTGTCCACCCAAAAGGAATAGAAGCTTCGACCCCCTAAACTCTCTTGGCCTTTCATAACACTTTAATATTTCAAAGAAGCACTTATCAAAAAAACAGAAATATCTGTTGAATAATACAGATTTTACTGATTAGAAACAATATTATTAAAATACTAAACATATTTTTTCCTCTGTGAAGAACAGAACTTTTATTCCTTTATAAAAACACTGAGATTATATTTAATTAAAAGACTTTTTATATATTTTTAAAATTTTTAGTTACTGTGGCTGCATAATAGTTGTCTATCTATGTAGGGTACATGTGATGTTTTGATACAGGCACACAATGTGCACCAGTCCTACTGGGGGAATGGGATTGCCATCACCTCAGGCATTTAATATTTCTTTATATTAGGAACATTCCAATTCCACTCTTTTAATTATATTAAAGTAGACTCTAACTTATTGTTGATTATATTCACTTTGTTGTGCTAGTCACAAATACTGCTCATTCTACCTGCTTAACTATATTTTTGCACCTTTTGCGCTTTTCCCCACTTTCTACCCCCTGCCTCTGCTATCCTGCCCAGCTTCTGGTCACTGTCATTCTACTCTCTGCCTCTGTGAGATCAACTGTTTTTAATAGTTAGCTTGGGTGAGAACATGCATGACTTGAAAAGACAATAATCTTGGACCATTAAAGAGTCCAAGACATCCGACTCGTGCCTGTTTGACGCTGTCTCTGTGCCGTGATGCTTGTTGAAGACAATAGAACGTGGTGGCTTCAAGACATGCCTACCATGTCACGAGGTTTATTATACAGTTTATAGGTTCCTATTTCCATGTCTCTGTATTCTAAGAAACTGTATAATGATCAGAGAAGTCCTGGAGAGGAGTCATATGTTTTTCTCTACCAGTTATTTTCCAATTTAGCATGATGCCTAGAACTTTATTGGTAGTCAGTAAAATTTTCCTGAAAGGAAGCATGTCACAAAGTGCATGTTTTGACGAATGACAAAGGTTTTATTGAAGGATATATAGAGTCATATATAGCCTGGTTGTTGAGATGATAAATATGTGAGATGGCACAAAGTTCTGGGTGATTAGCGCCAAATATGTACACCCTCTGAGGATGTTTATACTTAGTGGGAAAGGGTTTAACTTTAGACTGGAGAAGGATTCACTGTGGAGGAGGAATTTGAGCAGATTGTACAAGAGTAGTTTTTCTCCACCATTAGCCTAGTATCTGTTAACTGCAGATTCTATGATTATTTATTTTCACATTTCTATTGTTAATCACAGTGGCATATGAATAGGTGCCTTAGGAATCTCTATCAAAAGCTTGTTAGGTGAAGATGGTAGAAAGTATTTTAGAGGTCTGAGTATTAGTAATGACATTGAATGGGCTGTTTAGGTAAGAAGGAGTAATTAGGGCATCTTAGCTACAGTATTAATACGAGACAGTTGTGGCTTGAATTGTAGATCACAGACTTCATCTCTAGGATAAAGAGTTAGATGTTCTGAAAATTGCCCTGCAGCTATCTCAGGAGACACTGAATGAGTCATTTCTGGTCACTTCAGAAAGGGTCTTTACACCGTATAAGAAGTGAGTCCACCGAGTTCTTCTGGACATTGTCATGATTGGGATTTCCTGGCCTTGATTTTCCACACATTCTTTCTTGTCTAGAGATAACTAGACATCAGGGTTCTTGGGATAATGGAAGGTCAGCAGTTTGGTACTAGGATTTTGAAAGTCCTCACTGAAAACGTGTGTGTGTTTAAGATAATGATGATTTTATTTTGAACTTCTGGTACATACAGTAACTCCTTGACCTCCATGGTGGAATTCACATGAATCTCACAGGAAGGGATTTCAGACCTCTTTTTTTGATCAGGTCCACAAGGTGATATCATTTGGCAGGATTAGGATTTATGCAGTGAATCAAAAGCTACCACAAGGAACTCAATGTGCTGAATATTTTCCATCTGACCTGCACGTTTGCTGTCCCCCCATCTTTACCTTTTTGTGTGCCATGACCTCATTTGGGCCCCCTTGATGTTTGCCTTCTAGTTGGGTTTTTCCAATGGAAGGCATGCGGAAGGTGGACAGGTAGAGGAGGGGACAGTTGAGATATTTATTCCATTTGGCTCTTCCCTGCTGGGCTGAGAACTGATTTTTACTAAGGCCGCTGCTCCTCCCACTGGGCAAGCCCTCCACCAGGCCTCTGATGACTCCTCTCTCTCCCTGCCCTTTCAGGTCTTGAGGTGGGGGTATTGTTTTCCTTATTTTGTGGGTATTTGGGCCCTTCTTTCTCCATTATGAGTTTCCTAATCCCACCCAAATCTTAGTAAATTGTCTTTTCATTAAACTTTGTTCAGTTATCTTTCTGAATTAGTCAACTATTTTCTGAATCCAACTCTTGGGACTGACCAATGTATCTGGTAATTAATAAATATTAATATTCACAATAATATTCATATTATTCATATTCATATAAATTTTCATAAAATATTCCTTGAGTAGAATTGTTTGGTGCAGAACTGTGCTCAATGTAGTAAATCCATCATCAGAATTGAGAGATAAATTGAATCCTTAGATGAATTTTGCTATTATACTTTTATGTGGGCAGTATTGAGTTTTGCATATGTATCCCTAATATTACATATTAATAAAATATAAAAAGTTCTAGCATTTAGGTCTTATTTGTTCCTTACTTTCAGGAGTATATTTGCAAATGTTAGAATAGTAATTGGAGAAATGCTGGAAATCAAAATTAATTACACATTGAAATGAGCAACTAGATGTCAGGTTTGGCATGAACAAATGTTTGTTCCTGATAAAAAGTAGATCCTTGTGAAGATGCTCAGAAGATGTCTCTCCGTGATCAGCCAGTTTCACAAATTTAAAGTTTAGCCTCAAGTTTTGGGCTTTTTATTAAACTTGTTCAAATGAAAAGCTTTTGTCTTTCATCTATTAGGTTGATGCTTGAAATATTACTATCTCTGTGTATGTTTGCTTTATGTTTGATCTAGAAAACACAGTAAGAGATGCGTGATTAGGATGTTAAAAGTACATATATTAGCAAGTGAACGCTCAAACAAGGATACTCTCGGATATTTATATTTGTTGACAAAAGCAACATGATGTGAATTTATATTGTGTTCATGATAAAACCATCATAGGGCATGATTAGAATTTATGTAAAAAGAGGATAGATAGAAGAAATAAATTGTTGGTTTGCATAAAGTGTTCTCTTTCTCTTTGAGGAAACACTTTCTGATGCTTTTGCTTTGTTATTCTCATTTTTGTAGGACGTATTCCTGAATGACAGATGATTATTTGACAAAAAAATTCTGGTTTTAAGCAACACGATGTACCACCACGTTTCAAAGTCAATTGTACTTAATGTTATATTTTAAAAGTATATATCATATTATTAAAGCTGTAATGGCTTCTTTATCCTGTGTTGTCTTGGTCCAGGCTGCCAACAAAAGGATAAATACAGTTCATACTGGGGTTCCTCTGGTGCACCGTGAGCATGACACATGTCATCCTATGATAAATTGGCTTTGTGTCTGTTCAATTTCAACTTTAAAGCTCTGGAGGCACAAGTGTTAGGAAGTAGGCATAATTCTGGTGAACAGAAGCCTCAGATGAACAAAATTAGTGTGCATGGAACAGATAACAGAGAGACACCCACAGCGAGGAAAAGTTTGTACAGGTTTGTAGACTTCCTGGGGTTTAGGTACTATTGGCAGATGTTAGGTGGGAAAAAAACATCTGTAAGCATGATAATGAGCCTTCCCAGAATTTGAAGTGACAACTGTATCCAGCACGAATGCTGTCTTTTTGCCCTATTTGCATACCAATTAAATTTTAAGATAAAGAAACAAATATTGGGTTACTGAATTTGTTTGACAAATAATCTGTAGGGCTTACTTAGTACAACTGGGTCAGGCGCATTGGCTGTTTGACAGATGTTGTATCTATGAAAGATTTAAGCAAAAATTGTATCCAGATTGCTACCACCCACAGTTGTATAAGTAGGGAACCGAAATGGGTTAGAGATGGTTTGATACCCCGAGGCAGCCACCACAGAATGCTATTCTCTGTGCTTTGCTAATGCATTGAATAGGCAATATTTCATATTTAGTTTTCAAAGTAGGATTTAAAAAGATAGCTGTCTGTAAATTTAACATAGCATTTCATTGTATCTATTTGGAAAGATATTAATGGTAGATTATAAATTAAGAATTTGAATTAGATTCTTTTTTCCCGAGGGATAATTTCAGTCTTCGTAGTCATCAGAAACTGAGGGCATAATTGTGTGCAAGTCAATTTTGAGGGCTCTTCCCTGGGAGCCTGAAGAGGTAGAAAAAAAATCTACACCCTCACAAATTTCGAATATTCTCAGGTATACTCCAGTATTTCCTTTTGAAGGGAGACATTTATTTTGACTGGATGTGACATATTAAATAGGCAAATAATAGATTCCAATCTGGAGTTCAGTCTGGCAAACCGGGAACAACTGTTAAGTTCCAGGTATTGTGTTAAGTCCTCGTGATACAAACATGATTTAGACATAGTCCAGGATTCCAAAACCTTGATTGAAAAACAGACACACACACAAACAGATCATTTCAAATAATCGATATGCACAAAAGGAAAAGTAACACACCATAAATCTTACTTCTAGGAGTTTACATGTGCAAGGAAATTCATCTGGGAAATTGGACACTGATTCATCTTTGTCTTAAACAATGGGCGTATTTCTCAAATGTGTGCAAATCAAACATATAAACCGAATCGTAGTCCCCTTGATTAAGGGGCACACTCCAGGGGCATATGTATTGTCATTTGCATGTTCTTTTCATTGGTTTGTTTTCTACAGGTGTTGGATTTTCTTGTTAAAATTCTCTGTGTTCTTCCTAGTACTTTTGTGAAACGGTTAATCATTGAAAATCCTTAAATGTGCTAGAAGCACTTGCTGTTTGAAGGACCCCTGAAGTGCATCATTATTTAAACTGAAAATTGCTTTATTTGAGCAAAACCTACATTTTCTTTTATCTAGTTTGCAAAAATAACTACAAAGTAATTCTAACTTAATTAATAGGGTATTGAAATCCCAAGTTAGCTTAGGTGAATATTTTCTTATCATACATTCATTAATTCAGGCACATTTAATGAGATGCTATGCAGTGCTGAGGTTACTAAATCACATCAGGGCTTAGGTTCTTTCAAAGACGTCATATGCCTGTGCCAAATGCAAACCAATGTGTGGACCCCCATTAAAGCACAGGGGAGTAAATGTCATCACAGTGCTGTAGTCCTGGTGTTTCACCTGTTAAGAGGAACTGAGGACAACAGAGGGACAATGACAGGAGGAGCAGTGGGACAGGGGACTTAGAAACTCTGGCTGAGCTGCACCCTCAGGAGGAGAGTCATGGGAAGAGGGAAAGGTCATGGGAAGGTGGAGCAGGAGATGACGCTGGCAAGGTGAGATTATGATATGGCCTTGTGTGCTGTGTTGAGCAGAGAAGACTATTTTATCCCAATGGGACATGTGAGCCACTTCAGTATTTAAACAGTGGGATGATACCATCTCATTTCCATTTTAGAAAGTATTCTGACAACAGTTGATGTGTCTAGAATTGCTGGAACAAATAATCTAAGAAATTAAAAAGTGAAGATTACTGGGAAAAATTCTGAATGCTTTTGTGCTTTCCAAACCAAGCACGAGTATCAAGTAGCATAATTAGGTTTTAACCACATTATTTTTTATTGGGTTAATTAGACTGGAAGTTCATAGAAGCTTATGTACAAGCATGGTTTCTCATTTGCAGCTGGCCCTTTTCACCCAAACATGCTCTGCAGGGCTGAGCCATACTGGAAATTTCAGCTCAGGTTGAGCGCGCTGACCCTAGCTCCTCTTGCTGGCCTGCCCCATCTGCGACCCCTGCTGCTGTCTGCTCTCAATGGAAAGACTCCCACAGGGCAGACACTTCTCCTGCTTCCGTTTGCAGCTGACATTGCTATTGCAAGTGCACTATGGATGGAGTCCCAAGTTCTTTCAACAAAGCAAAGACTTGCATGAGATGTGACAGGTCTATAGAACTACTTATCAACGAGGGAGAGGCAAGGGGCTTGGCATTTCCAGGAATATGACAGAAAGAAAAGGAAGAATAAAAAGCTGCTATCACACCTGCCACAGAGGGCAATAAAAGATACGTGATATGGCAGGGTGGAAAGCTGGTGAGAGCTGAGTGCTTGTTGAACAAATGGTATGTTTAGAATAGCAAAACTATATTAGTCAGTTTTTTAGGTCACATTATTCTGAAAATGAATGAAGAAGGTCATATTAGATCTCATGATTCTCATAGCAGAGTAGAACTCAGAATTATGGACCTTCAGCACCAGCTGTGTGTTTGTTTTCAATTCTCTAGTCTGGAAACACAAAAGACCATATGTATAGATTATCTAAGAAGGACTGAACCACTCTGAAAGATTTTGAACATTTTCTAAATGTCATAGATTAACATCCCATTTTCTATCTGTCCTGTGTAGGATTACAATTACAATGGACCTGAAAATCCAGGGGTTCAGGACGGATTCATCAACAAGGATGCCACCCATACTTTCAGTGGCCACAATCATCTCCCCTGTAAGCCAAGATATCTCTATCTTGGGTCTTAAGGAGGAAAAAGGACAGTTGCCCAGCTTGGACCCCACTGAGCCGCTCACACGCATACCTGATGACACTGTACGTGACACCATCAGGACTCCTGCCTGCTTAGTTAACAGAGGATTTTGGTGACATGTCTCCTATTGGGATACTCTCGCATCCAAACATTGGTGGAAAACATGCCAAGGTTTTTAGCATGCAGTTTCAACAAATGATACATTTCCTGTTTAAAATACTTTTGCAAAACATGTTCACAGTAGAAAATGAATTTTTATTGCTAAGCTTGTGTGCATAAACAACCACATTAAGAGATCTATATTTCACTCTCAGCTGCTGAGATCCATGTGATGTTCAGTGAGATAATTCCTCCTGTTATTGAACAGGTCACAAGAGGGAAATTAAGTTGAGGGATCAAAGATGAGGATAATAACCCAATGCCGGTTAAGTTAAAAGAGCCCTACAGTATGTTCTCTACTTTGTTGATGGACATAAAAGCTCCTCCCCAAGTGGAACGGATCTAATATAAACAGAAACATAATCTAAATTAGCCAGAGATCCATAAACAGAAAAAATATGGAAGAGAGACTCACCAGGAAGGTGCCGTGAAAAGAATAAGACGCGAAGCTATACCTGTGACTCTTTATTGTTCTTCTAAAGAATTTGATAATACACTTATGGTGTTTCTGTGGACTGGATGTTATATCCTCCCAGCATTCATGTGTTAAAGTTCTAAACCCCACTGTGATGGTATTTGGAGGTAGAAACTTTAGGGAATAATTAAGTTTAGATGGATTGGCCAGAAGAGAATAGAAATTGTCTCATTGAACATCATGTGGACCCTAGCAATTGAAATATAGATCTCATTATTTATTCCTGCAAGCTTTGCAATAAAAATTTGTTTTTATTGTGAACATGTTTTGTGAAAGTATTTTTAAAGAGAAAAAATATCATTTGTTGAAACCATATGCTAAAAACCTGGGCATGTTTGCCACCAATGTTTGGATGTGAGAGTTTCCCAATAGCAGACATGTCACCAAAATCCTCTATTAACTAACCAGGCAGGAGGGCTGATAGTGTCAGAGGTCTGAGTGGCTCAGTGGGGTCTAAGCTGGGCAACTGTCCTTTTTCCTGTTTAAGACCCAAGATAGAGAAGTCTTGGCTTAGAAAAGATTGTGGCCACTCAAAGTGTGGGCTGTACCAGGCTCTCCTGAGGCCCTTCCTTTGACAACAGCTAGCATATCCTAACACAAATTACTCTAGATTTAATTTGTTTAAATAATGTTTTGAAGTTTTGGCAGGTGTACTTAAATCTTTACAATTGGCTATATTTACATTATAAAAATACTTGGTATTCATAATGATGACTCAATAACAACAAAATGTTGCATCAAGATAATATCATACTTAGCAATTATGAATAGGGCTGCGACAAACATTCTGGTACAGATATTTTTGTTAAGGTTTCATCAGCACATTTTTACTGAGCTGCCAGGTGGCAAAAAAGATGTGTATTCTAAAATGTGTCCTGATATTCTGTTTTCAGAATATTTTTGTGAAAAAACATTAAACCAGTGTTTTCCAGCTGGTATGTCACAAAACTCAAGTGGACAGGCATGTTGGTGATGGCTGAACACCAACTCCTACTTCTGTCTAGAGTTTATAATTAATCATCAGGCCTGGGAGAGGGAGGTAAAAAGCTAATATTAAACAACTGCTAACATAAAGAGAGTGTTTACTTTGTATTTTATATAAATTTAGTCTCAACAACAACAATATAGGGTGGTTCTTGTGTCTCATTATAGATATAGCAGCACACTATGGATTTAATAATGTTATATTATGTAAATCCTCACAACTCTGTAAAAGAGTAGATACCATTCTCATTTTGTAGATAAGGAAAACTATGTTTAAGAATGGCAAAGAGCTTTTCTAAATATACATAACTTGTTTGTGGGAAAAAATGAAGATTATAAGATTTGTCTGACTCCAAATTCTGAGCTCTACTACAACCTGTGGCTTTTCAGAAAAATGTTTAAGGAAAATATTTTAGAATTTCTACTGCAAAGGCATTGATTGGTTCCACTGGCTTTCCAATGCTGTTTCGCTTCTTCTTTATAACTCTCCACCCCTAATTTCCTATTATGGACAATCAATGATCTAGGTTATGGCATCATCCTTATTGTTGCCTCATTCTCTATAATTATTACTCAGACAAATTAGTTCCTCCATTTTCCAGTCCAAATCTATTACTGTCCATGTCTGTATTACTTATGAGGCCTATCTTTAAGCTTTTTCATTACTTAATCCTTTCCATGGTGTGGCTGAAAATCCAGTTTTTCTCATACTAGTTCAAGAAAACTGGCATTGCAGTATATTAGGGCTGCTGCAAAAAATTATTAAAAACTAAAAGATTTAAATGAACAGAGCTTGATGATTTTAAAGTTAAAGAAGCAGAATTCTGAAATAAAGATGACAACAGGATTTACTCCTGCTGGAGCCTCTTCAGGAGAATCTGTTCCATTCCTGGCTTCTGTCTAGCTTCTGGGGTGGTAGCATCCTGTGTGTTCCTCGGCTAACAGATCCGTCACTCCAATTTCTGTCTGCACACACGGTGCTCTCCTCTCTGTATCTCTACAATGCGTTCTACTCTTCTTATAAGCACACCAGTCATTGTATTTTGGCCTCCTCTCAATATAATATGATTACAATTTAATTTAACTAATTACATCTGCAAAGATCGTATTTCAAAACAAGGTCATATTCTGAGGCTTCTGGTGGACACAAATTGTCATAGGACAATTGTCATAGGACAACTTGACTCACTGCACTCTGACTTGGAAGAAGTTCTCATAAAGCCTTTACTTTTCTAATGCTTTCAGTCATTGGGGAAAAGTGAGGGGCTCAAATAGCTCTTTAATTCAAGTTATTATTGATAGATCATCACTTTTTTATATAAAGCTAATGGCTTCTCTTTTGATTTTTCTGTGTTATAACACTACCCATTCACAATGTAGCCCTCGGCCAACCCGCTTCCCCAACTTTATCAGTGCCTTGGGCACCATATTCATAATCTTTATTTTATACTCATTTTTTGTTACTAAGAACAGGATGTTGATTCTAAAGTTATTTAATTTTCCTGAATCCACGAATTTCCATTTGGGCTGTGCATTAGTTAATTTGTCTGCAGCCTTTGCTTTCCACCTTAGATGGAGCATTTGCCAGGATGAAACTCAAAATTCTGAGTTGCATCCTCAATCTGCTTACCTTTCATATCTCTTCACTCTTACTCCATGCTTTTATTCCATAGTGTGGCCTCTAATTTTCCTCCAGTGGTTCAGCCCTTTTATTTATTTATTTATTTTAACACAGTTACCTCTTTATTATTCTGGTATCTCAGGCACCTAAGGAAACATGCTGTGTTTTTTTCTACATACAAGAGCTTGCTTAAGCATTTAACTTATTGAAGAAACCATGGAGGTGGTAGTATAAACTATAATAGGAACAAAATGTCAAATTTAATTAAATGGCAACTTCTGTCCATTTTGTCTCTCTCTAATTCTTCTAATCTTCTGGTTAATCCCTCTAACCCTGATTAAAAGAAAGCAATCGAATTGTTTTACATGGCTTCTGTATTTCCAAAATAAATTTATTTACAAAATTATTTATGCTTCCAGGAAGTAGAAACTCGCATTCTAGGAATGAAAATAGAAGCTTGCAAACAGAAGCTTTAGTAGCACCAACATAACTTCCAAAGTGTGTGTTTCTCTGTGTGTATATATGTATCAGACATTTATAAGACAATGATTAATAAAATATATCACTTCTATGAACATGTCATAACTTCTGCCAACATTAGTAAATTTCTAGAGGCCTAGTAATTCTCAACATAGGTAGTTGACTAACCTTATAATACAATACAATTGTTTCTTATTAAGATTTTCTGAATAATATAATATCTAATAAAATGCAACTTAAAAGTTTTAATGTTCAAATTTCAGTCCCCTTTAACTCATGCCCTTTTATAGATTTTTAGAATAAACCAACATTTTCTTGAAGCCCAATTCATAATCAACACTGATTTATACAACAATATTGCATGTATTAGAGTGTTTACAACAGCAATAATAATATTAGTTGTAATAAAAACAGCAGACAAATAATAATAAAATCATTTATTAACATATTTTTCAGGCATGTACTAAGATATTTATGAGTTGCTAAATTTGTATCAAATTTATACTATGGGAATTGTTAGAGCAGCCCTATGGAATTGTGATGGGGCTTGAGATCACTGAAGTAATTGAAGAAAGTAAGATTATATTGTAATGACTTGGATAGCAAGCTGGGGTTATTGTGGAGAGTGCTGTGCTTAGATTTTATACCCAACTTTGGAGGAGTATCAGTTCAGTTGCTTCTTAAAAGTTTCCTTAGGTACTGATCAGGCTGTTCCCAAAACAAGTCAAGTTCTTTCTGTCCATGTCAGTAATTCCCTGGAACATGGACCAACCTCCATCTCAAGGCTACCCACTTGCAAGGTCGCGATTTATCCCACCCTCCTGACATGACAACTTAGGCCAGCCTGACTGAATCCAGCCCCAAATAGCCTAAATTTATCCACACCCTGCTCTGCTCATGTCCAACTAACTGCCTAACAAAACAGAATGGCTAGTACTTCCTCCATTGTTCAAACAACGAAATACAAACAGGATGATAATGGCTCAGATCACTAATTTATGAGCTGAGATTTGAACTCCCGTTTACTTGATTACAAAGCCTGTGAGGGCTCTTAATCATGATACCTCACTCTAACCTAAGTCTGTACTGAGCTTCAGTTTATAAGGGCAGTGTTAAAGTAAGCGTCATGTCATTTCTCTGTGAGTAAGTCCTGAGTCAGGGTGGTAGTGTGATCTTCAGATCAACCTGAAGAGAACAGAAACTTCTTGAAGCAGTCTGCAGTAAAAACATTCTTACATATGTTCCTGTGAATGTTTTGTTTTTGCCACACACGTGCACACACACACACAAATCAAACTCATTTCTTTATCATTCATCAGACTATTGAGACAACAAAGCTCTAGGGTCATCTTATTCCCACATTTCTTCTTTGAAAATTTAAATTTAAGCCAGGTGTAGTGTTATGAATCACTGCCAATCACAATATCTGATATTTGGAAGGTTCTGTACTGAGTCCCCTGAGGGGCACAGGCTTAGATGCCAGGTTCCCAGGGATTTGATCACAAGCTGCTTCAAAGGAAGACAAGCACAGCGGGGTGGTGTGATTGGAATGATCTACTTGGGTTCACCTTAGAGCTTTTCCATGAAAACTTTGATTTTATAGAAATTATTTAACCTCTTTAAGATCACTGGTTTTCTCATTTGTGGAATCTAATCTAATTATCAAATCTAATATTACCTTGCAGACTTTTTCTGTAATTAGTAATAACAGAAATAAGGCATTTACCACTTTTCTTTAAATAAAATATTTCTCTCCCCACCTCTATCTGTGCAATAACAGAGAGTCTTTTTTCTTAAAACATTCCCCCTAATCTATATTACAAAATGTATTAGAAGGCATTCTGTCTAATTTGTCTCTTATGCCACTAGTTGAGGTAAAATAATATGAAGATTTGATATCTAAAAATAGACCGCATAAAATACACATTTATTTATTATTTAATTAATGTCTAATCAACCCCATTAAATCCTAAACCTCCTAGTAAAACCTGCAGAAGGGACCTTGGTTAATTTAATGAAGATGTATGCATGTTAGAAAGAGGCCCTTGCAAAGTTAAGTGCTAGTAAGTCTAAATATTTTTAGCATGAGAAAGAAATGTTTGTGAAGAAAAGTGAATAAAGAAGAAAATAATGAATTGAAAATTACGTACAAATAAGAATTGTCGGCTCGGCTCCTGTAGCTCAGTGGTGAGGATATAGACCACAATACACCAGAGCTGGCTGTTCGAACCCGGCCTGGGCCTGCCAAACAATGACAACTACTACAACAACAACAAAAAATAGCTGGGTGCTGTGGCAGGCACCTGTAGTCCCAGGTACTTGGAAGGCTGAGGCAAGAGAATTGCTTAAGGCCAAGAGTTGGAGGTTGTTGTGAGCTGTGATACCACAGCACTCTACCAAGGGCGACATAGTGAGACTCTGTCTCAAAAAAAAAAAAAAAAAAAAAGAATTGTCACCGTACTCCTAAAAAAGATTTGGATTGAAAAACGTGTCCAGTTTTCTTTCCGAATTCTGTCAATCTCAAGGATGAGTTGCCTTAAAATGTCATATCCCCATTTAGCTTTCTGAAATTTTGTGACAAAACCCCCTATTTTTCTTTGTAATCACTTTACAAATATAAAATTATTTTGCTTTTACATAAATAAAATACTTTTCTGCAGGATTATTTCAAGTATTTTGTTTGAATTTTGTGCCTAATAAAAGGTAATTGATGAAAATTCTTTCTAAAAAATCTATAAATTTTAAATTATTATTTGTCAAATGTTTCTTTTATAAAATTTAATTATGAGGGTATATCCAACTTTAAACAGATTTTTAATAAAATAATTTTTAGAAGAAGTAATTTTCATGTATAATTTAATACCTTCTTACGTCTCAAAAAAGAATCAAAGTCATTAAGGCTCATGGTTAAACTGCTCATCTCCAGTGTGACTAATTAGTTTACTATTATGTTTCTGGTTTTCCTTTAAATGACTCTGGAAAAGACCTTAATTGTGCATTTTCCATCCAACTGAACTGTAAAAACAGTGTGAGCTTGGCAGTGAGTATAATAAAATCATTTTGTTGATAATTTGACCTCACTGCTGATAAGAAAGAGGAAGTACTTTTTCTTTTTCTTTTGTGTTACCAGGGCTACAATTATATTTTCAAAAATCATTTCTGAAAAAGGTACAAAGCTTTTATTGCTTAAGTTTTTGAAAGATGATTTAATTGTGGACTTAGCCCCTGAGAAATTGTCAGATGCTGAGTACCAGGTTATTCCATGAAGGGCAAAAACAGGGATCATTGAACCTCCATTCTTCCTTTCCAGAGTGAAGAACAGGTCTTAGGAGGTTTTTCTTAGAGGGACACCAGTAAAGAGTAGGCACTGGTGGCCAGAGTAACTGATTTCTTATCAAACTGTACCATGGTGATTTTCAATTGATCCCGTCTAAGGTTCTCCTAAAGCAGTCTGTCTGTGGAAGAGCAACCTTTCAGGTTAAAGGCTGCTCTATTCCTTTGTAATTTGCAAGCCAGACTTAGTAGCTATTCTGCTTTCAGAGTGATTAGTGGTAGAATTCTACCTTTATACTCATAGCTCCTTCTTCCCTGGCTAGAGGGCTGTATATTTCCACAATATAAAATAGAAAAAAAGAGACCTATGGTGATTGAAAGGTGCCAGCAGGCACTGAGCTTCAGCCCACCGGCAGTGGCCGTTCACTCCCTCACTGCTGCCCTGACCACATCTGGGGAGCCCAAGGGCTCTGAGAGGCGGAGTTTGGAAATCACTGAGCATGTTTCTTTGTCTTCTCCTGTTCCTTGTCTTGTTCTTTCTTGGAATCTATTTCAGAACCATATAAGAAATTCATTCTCCTTTTCTGGGGAATGTTCTTTTAAAAGAATGAAGTTTGTAGCTACATATAAAAGAACCAATTTCAATATTGACTAGATTTAATGGGAATTTTAGATTACTTTTCCCTTTTTTTTTTTGAGATTTCTCTATCATTACTTTCCCCTAAAAGTAACATTCCTGTTCTAAGACAGGGTATAGTTGATAAAATAGTTTAGAAAAACTCACAAAATTTCCAGTATGAAAGCGAGACACATTTTTCTATTCTATTTAGTCCTATACATTTGGCATAGAGAGAACCATAAAACAAAATGCTCTGTCTGGTTTCTTCTGATTAGATGCTCACCTCAGTTTGGATGTTTTGAGATCCTCTTACTGCTGGGGGTAGGGGGAGGAGAGTTGCGCTGATGCTTGCTACTTGAACATCAGCATAGGGGAGGGGTAGTTTGTGGCAAGGCCTCTACTGACCAGTCCTGAAATACCTTTAGTGTGGGATCAAACATGCACATTTCCCTGGGGAAGGTTTTCTCAGAAAGGCTCATGGGTTCTAGTAATTTTGATTATTATATATAATGCTAAACTTAGTTCTTTATTTTCAAAGCATGTTTTGAATACATAAAAGCCTTGGTGAAATATAAGTTGTTGCTCTTCATGAACCTATGATCAATCTCGTGTGAATCATGCAGAGCAGAAACACCTGTACTAAAATGCAGCTAACTGTGAGCTCTATAGGGAAATGCATATTTAAGAATATTCACCATAGATTTTTCTGTGTTCAAATGTTGGGGAAAATTGTTGATCCTCTCTGGGCTTAATTTCTTCATCTCTCAAAAGAGAGACAATAATACCTACTTAAGAGAATTACTAGATAGTTAAAAATGAAATATTATATGCAATTCAGTTAGTACTCTGCCGGTGCATACTAAAGGCTCTGTAATTGCTTACTAATAGTATTACAAATAGGCATGAAAAATATTGGGTGTAAAGAAGGCTGAAGAACAAGAGGTCTTATCTGAGAAGTTTCTGAAGAGGTAAACATAGCCTGGACTAAATACTGATGCCTAACTATTAATATCATATGTGTAAGAAGCTCTGGATGCCCTCTGTATGGTGTGTTCATTTTTCATCTATACTTAGATGCAAGGAGGTAATGTTTTGGGTTAGCACACAGTTCAGAAGGGAAAAGTAATCTAATGCTATTAAACTCTGAAGACTGAGATTGCAGAGAAACATGTATTAGTTCTCAAGCATAAGAAAAAAAAATTGTATTTTACTTCGCCTTTTATGTAGAAACTTGATCACTTAGGTTTGAAGTTTCATTTAAATGAAAACATTGTTGAATTACTTGTCCTTGCTAAGACTCTGTTAAAAGGGGTGGTACGAAACCATTGACCATCTGGTACATTGGTGTTTGATATTTTATCACACCTTGCTTGCCTTCATATTATTTTTTTCTTATTTCTCATGTCTTACCTTCAGAGAAAGATCAATTGAACATCTATTGACTTAAAAAATTATATCTTAGGTAATTTGAGTCTATTGCTCAAAATACACATTTCTAATTCTTTTTTGGTTTCTTAATTTGCTCTTATATATTTTATTTTTATTTTATATTAAAATTTTTTTGAAATTCATTTTTATTTCAAATGAATATGAGAGTACAAATTTTTAGGTTACATTGTTCTCACTTTCAGGATAAAGTTCCATTTGTAAAAGAGTCCCTCACCCAGGATGCATGTTATACACCCAAATGGTTTAAAATTTAATCCCTTTATTTCATTGTCTGTACAGGAGAGAACGGTTTGGTGTACCCTGTGAACCAACAGAATTCCATTGTCTACCCATGCCCAGAGCCCCATACCGATCTCATTCACAATAACCAATGTGGTTGTGATTCAAGGCCTATTCCTATGCCTAGGAGGGCCTACACACCCCCTCAGACCTAATTATACCAAAGTTACCCACAGTACCATTTTAAGTACAAACTCAACAGTCTTTAAAAATAATACTTCAATGGATAAATTAACAAAGTAGGGACCTCCTGGCCTAGCACACCTGTCTCATAGCCTACTAACCAGCCCAGTGCCCAATATTGGTGTGTAAGAAATAACCCCAAATTTTAGCAGTATAAAACAATAACTATCTCAGATTCTTTGATTCAGAAATTCAGTCAAGGTATAGTGGTGATAATTTGTCTCTTTTTTCACAATGTCTCAGGCCTTAGTTGAAATGATTTAAATAGTCGAGGGAACTGGAGATGTCTTCAGTTACTTACAGCCACTTTCTATCTACATTTCTAGTATTTGAAATAGGATGACTTAAAAGTTGGGTTCTACTTGTATTGTTAACCAGAGCTCCTAATGTGGTCTTTCAATGTGGCTTGGGCTGTCTGCAATGTGGTGACTGGTTTCTATGATGAAGTCTTCATAAAAGAAGCATCTTCAGAGTAAACGTACCTAAAAATACAAGGGGGAGTTGATGTCCCTTATGACTTAGCCTGGGAAGCAATATTGCACCATTTTCTTCACCTCTATTGGTTAAAACAGATGTAAGCCTGCAGGGACAGAAAATATTTAATGAGAAAAATATCTAACTAATTTGTAGATGCTCCCTTTTCTTTTTTTTTATTATTAAATCATAGTTGTGTACATTAGTGCAGTCAAGGGGTACAATGTGCTGGTTTCATATACAATCTGAAATATTTTCACAAACTGTTTGATATAGCCTTCATGGCATTTTCTTAGTTATTGTATGAAGACATTTGTATTCTGCATTTAGTAAGTTTCGCCTGTACCCATTCTAAGATGCACCATAGGTGTGGCCCCACTAATTACCCTCCCTCCACCCCAAACTCCCCCCTTCCCTTCCCTCCCTTGGCCCTTTCCCCATTTTCTTGTGCTATAGTTGGGTTATAGCCTTCATATGAAAGCTATAAATTAGCTTCATAGTAGGGCTGAGTACATTGTATACTTTTTCTTCCATTCTTGAGATACTTTGCTAAGAAGAGTATGTTCCAGCTCCATCCATATAAACATGAAAGAGGTAAAGTCTCCATCTTTCTTTAAGGCTGCATAATATTTCATGGTATACATGTACCACAATTTTCATTGCACAGTTTATATTCTGGCCACAATTGTTTATTTCCTTTCTTGTGAAAAATGCATTCAAAATCTATAGACCCATAAAAAGTTTCATTCCACTTTGGTATTAAGCTCAGGCTTGAGGTCTAGAATCTCAGTTTAAATCAGATCAGGGAGCAGATTAAGCACCTCAGGGTAATTCCTCAGGTACTTTTTTCTTTTTGATGGGGTCAATCTGAAGCATATTAGCCTAACTTACAAACAACCAATAAATGTGGATGAACAGGCATAGTATATCTGCAGTAGCAACTTTCATTAAAAAGAAGGTAGGAGGGGGACACTTAGCAAACATGGACCCACGGAATTTCCAAAATCCAGTCAGATACATGTTGTCATGTCCTGGATTATGGTCCTATAAGGTTCTCTAGGTCTGATTTTCCTTAGACCTTGGCTAGAACTCCTGAGAAGCTCTTACGAATGACTTAAGAATGAGTCATTTTTATTTTTTAGTCCTTCTTTTTTACCAGGTAGCTTTCCTTTTTATTTATTTATTTATGCTTTTTTTTTTTTTTTTGCAGTTTTTGGCCAGGGCTGGGTTTGAACCCACCACCTCTGGTATATGGAGCCAGCACCCTACTCCTATGAGCCACAGGTGCCACACTCCTTTTTTTTTTTTTTTTAATTAAGTCATTTGTACATAGATCATGAATACATTTATGCCATTGTGGGATTCATTGTGTTGATTATTTGTACAAATTGGAGTGCTTATATCCTACTACTTAACATTGCTTTCACCTCATTTACCCAATTATAGTGTTAAGACATTTGTGTTCTACACCTGGTAGATCCAACTTGTACTAGCAGTATGCTCCATAGGTGTGGTCCCACCGTTAACCCTTCCTCTATCGACCCACCCTATCCCTTCCCCTCCTTTTTCCTCCTTCATCCTAGGCTATAGTTGTGATTCATCTTTCGTATGAAAGTGTGAGTGATTATAAATTTGTCTCATTGTAGTACTGAGTACATTGGATATTTTTTTTTTTCCATTCCTGAGATACTTTCCTAAGAAGAATATTTTCCAGCTCCATCCATGTAAAGATAAAAGAAGTAAAGTCTTCATCTTTTTTAATGCTGCATAGTATTCCATGGTATACATATACCATAATTTATTAATCTATTCATGGGTTGATGGCCAGTCGGGTTTCTTCCATGACTTGGCAATTATGAATTGAGCTGTAATGAACAATCTGTTGTAAATACCTTTGTTGCTAGGTAGCTTTCTTAATTTCCTCCTGACCATAGAAGTTTGAGAAGTTTGAGATCCCATCGTTCTCTTTTCATTTTGTACTCTTTGACCTTGTCAGTCCAAGATGGCACAGAATTCTTTCACAGATTCTGTGGGCTTCAGTATGCATTGAGTTGCAATCAACTATATTAGACAAAAATAACTCCCACAGATCTCTTTGAAATGAATTATTCTCTACTTTGGGTTTCCTGTAGAGGTGCAGTAGGACAACCCTCCTTGCAATTTTTGGAAGCTTTGCTATTTAACAGAAAGGATCTGTCCACGCACATCATAAATATCTTTTAAAGGCCTTTGGATGCCTGAGTGGACCCATGATGCTCCATATAAAACCATCTTGAAGTCTTAACAAAGAATTTTTAGTCATATTCTTGACCCAATATTTACTCTGAGAACAAGATGGCCCTTTTTTACATTATAAAAATAGTTTTTGTTTTGAACTCAGTAATTTTTTTTTTTACATTTTCTTTAACTCCCACTTGAAAATTAAAGTTCACTGCTGTATCTATACAATAGAACAAGTTGACTACTCTAGGGACTGTAACAAACTGGTCAGTATACAGAGGTAGTCTGTATACTAAGGAGCCAAGCCTACTGTACTGATACATATATGTGGTACCTGCCTGATGTATTATGGTCAGCTTAAGGAGGTAGTGTAAAGAGATAGTCAACTATGGAGATTCTGGTGTGTATGTCTGTATGTGTATCAGTATTGGGATTAGGGGAGTGGTAGCTTTTTTATACTCTGCAAGAAAATTTTAACTAAAGTTGATAAATCAAGAAAAAGAAATATTAGCTCGTTTTCTGGTGTTGAAGGATAACCACCAGAATGAATAATAATAATAATAATAATAATAATAATAATAATAGGCAAACAATCTCAACAACTAGAATGTTTAGAAGAGGTTACTTGAGAGACCAAAAGAAGAGAATTAGAAAACATTGCCTATATTTTTCTGTATTATTTGATTTAATAACATGTGCAAGGTTTCTTTTTTTTTAATTGAAGTGACTTTTTGACCTCCCCAACTGGATGTCTCAAATACGTCTTAATTAATAAAAAAGAAAAAAAAATTCAATACTGAATTCATAGACTTTTTCCTACTGTCTCCCATATCAGTTTATGGAGCTGCTTCATGTATTCAGTCATCCTAGACATTTCTGCCTAATGCCTTGTGGCCTATATCTAAGCCCTATTACCTTTTCTTCCTTAAGTTACCCTTCTATATATGCTTCTCTTATTCTCAATGATTGCCTTTATGCTATGTTATCTTTTTTCTACATTATTGAATTAGTGTCTCAATGGAATTCTCTCAGTTCATTCTGAGCTTTTTCATTAGAGTTGGAGTGATCTTTCTAAACTGCTATGTATTCATGTTTATTATTCTTGCTTTAAACACATGAATGGCTTCCAATTGCCCTTAGAAAACAGAATTCCAATTTACAATGGACAAAATGTGGAAACAACTTAAATGTCCACCAACCCAGGAATGGATTAACAAGCTGTAGTATATGTATACTATGGAATACTATTCAGCTATTTAAAAAGGTGGAGACTTTACATCTTTTGTATTAACCTGGATGGAGGTGGAACACATTCTTCTTAGTAAAGCATGTTACTAAGAATGGAGAGACAAGAATCCAACGTACTCAATTCTGACATGAAGGCAGTAGATGAACTAGAGGTGAAGTAGGGGAATGAGGGATGTGGGAGAGGGGAGGAGGAAAGGGATGGGGGTCATTGTGTATGGCACACCTCTTGAAGGTGAGACTCAATTATAAGAGGGGGTTAATCTAACAAATGCAATCATGGTAACCTTATTCTTTGTACCTTCAATGAATCCCACACAATAAAATATAATTTAAAAAAGAATATAGAACTCCTTCTTAGTAGGGCCTAGAGGACACCCTCATGGGACTACTATGGCACCATGTTGCATAACTGTCCCTGTGCTTGGGTCCTCATAACTTTTTAAGTCACACAGTCTATTCACTTTTGCGTGGTCTTCCTCTGCTTTGCATAAGTCCCCTTAGCTGCAACCCACCCTCACCCTATACAAACTTAGTCATTGTTTAGATCTTGGCTTACGGGAAATTGACTCTGTCATACCAATCTCAATCATGTTTCTTTGTTATATGCTCTTAAGAAGCCATATTAATTTTAATTAAAATATTTATATTTCTCTCTTTTTTATTAATTTTCTTTTATCCCCTATCCAGTATCCAGCATCTCTTGTTGAATGAGAAAGTGATAAAATCAATTTTTGTTTCCCTACAAGTTGAACAATTAATACAGTACCTGACCAATTATATATAAAATCTAAATTATTTGTTATGGCTCACTGGTCACTTATTCAAGCAAACTTACTCATTCTTTCTATCAATATTTCTCCAAGTTAAATTTCTCTAGCATAAACTCTTGGTACTCTATAACTTGCTCTGTTTCCATTTCTACTCCTAATTGCTACCAGTTTCATAACAGTTTCATAAAAAGCTAGGAGAGCATATTCCTTTATGTGCAAATGTTCTATACCTTGGAATGCCTTTGGTGTTTGAGATTTTCTGGCCTCCTACAGATTTAAAAAGAAGAAATAATTTCTTCCACATTTAGTGCTGATTGTAATTTTTCCCTCTTCTCAAATGTTCGTGTTCCTTACATTTTCTGTTATTTATCCCTCACATTTACCCCTCTACTTATCTCTTGTAGATATATTTAACCACTATACAAGTTTTTAATATTTTAATTTTGCAGATAATTATATATAGGCTACTATGTTTCCAGGAAGATGAACTTTCATGTTCACTGGTAACTCGTAGTTGGTGTCATTGTCAACAGCAAGAGTATTACGTTCTATGAACTAAGAATGGATGACTTCTAAAATTCTGAAATAAATAAAGCACAAGGCTAAAGACAGAATAGGTAATTAATTATGATTTGAGTAATGAAAAATTAAATATTGTTCAGAGGAAAATCAAATATATGCCAGTCTGTTTTATCTGTAAGTTTGTGGGTTTTATGAAGTGTTATGGTGCAGGATACTCGCAGCCTCCCAAACAAAAGGTGGAGGAAGGATTTATGAGCTTATAAAAGGAGGTTTTCTATTTTCAAATGGAAACAAAGAAACAAAAACCACTGAGTTATAATAAGTTTTTTTAAATTACCCAAGATAGTAATATAAACTTGAAGTCTTTTTAATTTGAAAATGTATTCTTCCCAACAGCTCCACATTGCTGCCGTACACTATGATTAATTAGAAAAAATGCAGTATCAGCATTTTCTGTTACCAATTAGCAATCATTCTTTCTAATTCTGAGACCAACTATTTTATAGCTTAATTTGATTAGCTATAAAATTGTTCCTAGGAGAACTATAGAAAATAAGAAATAACTTATTTTGTGTCAAGATTTTTTCTATATTTCAAAGTGAATGCATTACAGAGGAAATGACAAGGTTTTCTTTGTCTGACAGATAGGTATTTTGACACGAATAGATGAAAAAGATTAAAGAGATGGAGATACATTTCCACTTTATTCTGACTTTTTCATCAAAGTGCAGTAGAGTTTGACAAAGCTCTATTCGTTCATTAACTCCCACATTCCATAAATTTGAGCTGAGAATTTTCAATAAATGTCAGAGAGGATGCAATGTTCCTCTTAGATTTTCTTGCATGAATGATCCAGGGTAGCATTTTCTAAACAAAGGAAAATACTTTAACCCAGCTATAAATTAAGAGACTTTTACATTGTGGAGATAGTTCCAGTATGACTGCTAGGACATATTATGTGTATTCTTTTTAATTCTCAAGAGATCCCAAGTACTTAATCTATAGACAGTTTTTATTCTTTGAAATGCCATTGAAAGTTACATTTTTGTGACAAATGTTCAGTGTTGTTTATCTACATGATGCTTCTTTATTGCTTTTTTTAAAGATGTTAAGATAAAACAACCTAAAGATTAATATATAATCTTAGATTGTAGTATAGTTTGAATTTTGACATTAATGCTGTATTTGAAGTATACAAGTGTCATCTCTAGCTGTACATAAAATAGCACATTTTATTAGTGGCTAAATGCGACTGAGTTTATGACTGATCTAATAAAAATGTCCTAAATTTGGGCTTCTAATTAAGAGTAAAATAAATAGTTTTAGAGTATATATTTTTCATCAATTGGACCAAAATTATAAGTGAGACAAAGGCAGATGAGCCATCAGATGGTTCTTTTATTTAGTTTTTCTGTGTTGAATTATGTGAGAACAATTTCATTCATTTTGAAGCATCCAAATCCATATAACTAAAAACAAAGGAGCATTTCCTCCCTAGACCATTTGAACTGATCCCTTCTGGCATTTACATTTCATTCTCTGAGAGCTATCAAATTTCTTCTAGCAGATATAAATAATTTTAACTTTTTAATGAAGATAATAAACATTTATTCAGTATTTACCAAGTATTTACTAAGTATTTACTAAGTATCTAGTACCTTAGATATTGTGCTAGGTACTGTTGATTCAAAAGGAAATTAAGCATTGTCTACCTTGTCTCTGATGCTAAAGAATCATTTCAAAAGAAAGACATGCACAGATGATTCCTGACCTAGGATGGTTCAGCCTACCATTTTTCAGCTTTCAAAGGGATTTTTATCAGGATATAACCCTATCCTAAGTCCAGGGGCATCTGTAATACATATTTATCATACTAAAGTAATAAGTGCTTAAATGGTGGCAAATGTAAATTGGACTACAGAGGAGGTACTAATCATATTCTGTCTGGTGGACGCGTGAAAGGCATATATGGAAACAGATGTCAAAGTGATAACATTACTAGAAGGGAGCCATGAGCCACGGAAAGTGGCCAGCTTCTTGAAGCTGGAAAAGGTAAAGAATGGATTCTCACTTAGAACTTCCACAAGGAACCAGACCTTGACTTTAGTGCAATGATTTAAATCATATATTTGTGTTGTTTAAAGCTGCTATGTTTGTGGTGATTTGTTCGAGCCGTAATAGAAAGATAGTATGTATATTCACAATAGATGGTGCAATAGTTTTATAGTGTTGTTTGTAAGCATCTCCTGGGAAGTGAGCCAGGTGTAGTTTAAAAATTTGTTTGAGTCATTCCCATGTTCACTCTTAAGGAGTCTCCCTGCTACTTACTGCAGGGGTCCCGCTTCAGGGGCAGAGTCCTTTAAAACCTGTGGAACTGGCAGCAATCAACCGGGGGAAAATAAAGTTAAAAGTGGTGAGAGATAAAGAGACAAAACACAGAATAGAGTTTTCAAAGGGGTTCATCCATAGCCTGTGGGCATCAGCAAATGGCCCTGAGTCTTTGTTCTGCCCAGCTTTTATTGAAAACTATTTTCTTATGTAGCTGAGGGGAGTAAGCTGAGGAAGGAAGTAAAAAATGTCAGCAGTTTTTATGAGCAAGTTTGTTAGTTCTTATTCTATCTATACTCATTAACTTTAAGGGTCTTAGTAGCCTTGAGAAATCTGGAACTTGAGCTTTGTGTGGTGGCAGCCTCCCGTTTGTGGTCATACACATAGAATGGGGGAGGAGGTTAGACCCTTCTTAGTTTCTGTGGAGCAAATATGATGGCATCAGTTCTCCTTTGAAGAATCAGTGAAAAGAAGAATTTTCTTATCCCTACCCAAAGGCAATTTCCCTCCATAATTAGGGTACAAGCCCTCCTGCCCATATCTTAGGGCTTAAGCTGTTCCCTTGATCTCTGCCCTGGCCATTACACAAATTCCCACCCTGGGTACTTGCTTTCATTGTTGACTGCACAGGAGTTGGCCTGGTTAATGTTTCTCTCCAGGCCTCGTGCAGTTTCCACCATGGACATATTCCTTCAGAGTGCTTGCAGATCACAGCAAGGGTGTTTGTAAGATGTACCCCTTCCAGGCCAGGGTTCCAGTCAAAGCAGGAACTGCCCAGACAAGTTATTCAACTGTTAGTTTAGAATTAAGCTAGCTAAACAGTTTTTATTATGCCTGGCTCAACTTGTTTCTCTGTTTTCCCCCTTTCTGGCGTTGTTTTCCCTTGCCAATAATGGGGTGCTGGGCCCATTCTCCCTTTACTTACTCTTCCACCTCCATTTCTTATGGAATCTTTGGGGTAAGTCCTTGAAACTTACAAAAAAAGATTACCTTGAAACAGAAACACAGAGCATAAGGCTCAAGCATGATGCTTTACATATTTTTCAGCTGCTTCAAGAACTTGAATAGACAGCTTAGGAGCATTTTTTCTGGAAATGCATAGGATCATCCCCAAGAAAATATCATTCTACAGCTATATTTTCTTTAATCATCAGACAAATAAATTAATCAAAATCTATACATTTTACACTTATTGTAAAGCTTAGGAGCATTTTTTCTGGGAACTACTACCATCCTCAAGCAAAATATCATTCTACAACTGTATTTTCTTTGACCATCAGACAAATAAATTAACCAAAACCTATACATTTTACACTTAATGCTGGATGATGTAGCACAGTTTAAATTTAGACATTAATACTATATTTGAAGTGCAGAAGTATGATTGGTGGCTTATTCTGTGCATAAGAAACCCAACACTTGAATTTATGATTACTCTCAGGAGAGTTGAAATAGAAAATACATAAAGATCTTCATGGCCATCTCTCTAGACAGGCTGAGGCAACAGAAATGTTCCCAGTTTTTCTTACTGGGCAATGATAAAAAAAAAATTTATTCAACCTCACAGGCTTAAAAAACAAAAACAATTCCACTCATCTTCTCCATCTCACTGTTACCATATGCTCTGTTTTGCCTGGGCACTCAGACAACATGACATCTAACTCCATCCTATACTATGGATTTCTCCTGCTTCCATCCTCCTTTTCTTCTACCTAGAACTGAACATAAGAACTAGCATTAGATATCATAGCTTTGCCATAAAAGACTGAGATTTAAAAAAAAAAAATACAGGTTCACTCTCCAGCAAGAAAAATCTCCTTTGGTCACATAAACTCAGAAACAGTTATTTATTTTCCATACAAGCTAAGTCTTGGGAAATCGAATTGCTGCAGTATTGTGACCTCCTTTTTGGATTGATTCTAGAAGTTGAGCTCAATAAAACTCATGTACATACCCAGAGGACAAAATTTAATCAAAAATTTAGGCTATTATTGATGTTAAAACAGAAATAAGGCAAAGTTTATAAAGTATCATCAGTCTATGAGAAACAAAACACCTTGTAAAAGTTCTGTTCCATAAGTCGAAGTACTATTCTAGCTGTTAGAAAATTTAGAAATCATTTTAATTTCCAAAATTTAAAAAAGGTTTAGAATTCTTCTATTTAAATCAAATAGCTCCACACCTTATAAACTTGGAAATTACCCTGAAATGAAAGAAATAATAAATGAAAGAAAATTTAAGGATAACAGCAAGAGAGAGAAAGTAACTTTATTATTACAGGATTTTCCATTAACCAAACTCTGTAAAGAAGAAAGGTTGTTTGCATGGAAAAAATTATTTATGTATAAAAACAAAAGAAGAATTAAAAAGAAGAAGGAAAGGAAATAGTTTGGAAAGATACTAAAGAATTTAAAGAATAAAATCAAGAGATACACTGCAATTCAATAAGCTTAGACCATAAGCCTGGGGTTTGTATTGAATATAAAAGAATCTGAAGGTGTGCTTGGATGAACACATTTTAGCAACCAGATGAAAGCAACCCTAAATCTGCTGAATTCCAAATAATAAGTAAAGACTTTCATTGTTCAAAGGAAATTGATAGTAAGGTATGCGTCAATGGGTTCTACCAAAGTGGAAAACAACTTGTCTCTCAATACCAATTTTCAAAACACATATCTGAGGGTATACCTCTACTGCTCCTGATGGAAGAATAAAGCAATGTTTCTTTTTCAGTGACTGTGAACTCCATACTTCTTGGAATATTCTTTAATAACCATTGATTAGGAAGATGTTGATAATGGAACCCTGTTTGATCCTCTTGTGATAACAGTGATATTCACAACACCACAATACATGCTGGAAGCCATTTAAAGAACACATTTTGAATAATTATTGGGATCAAAATTATATATAGAATAGAATGTGTATTAGTAATAGCACTTGAACTGCACCATATTAGCATAAATATACTCACTCTTCGCTGGGTCACCTTAAAGTTTCACGAAAAAATATAGGGAAATAAGGATCTTCTTATAAAATACTAAAGCCACTGACCTTTGTAATTCTCTCTACTTTCCAAGACATGTTTGATGCTGAAGTGTTTTTCTTAATTCACTTTATACCCAGAAGTAGGGCTATTTCATCTGCAACGTTGGAACTTATGCCCAGCTTTAGTTTTACTAGATTACCTTTGAGTCATGCAAAGCCTGTTTAGCTATACCCTCTGGCATCTGATCACTGACATGTTTTGAGGGGGGTACATTTTTGTCCTGGGATTATAGCACTCTGTTTAATAATCCTGAATGGATTTCTGACTTGGGACCCTCTTCATCTCTTTTCCTCCCATATAATTTGAGCCTTTATTATCTTTTCAAGATTTGGTGTCTTATCTTCATTTTGCTTTTCTTGACATATCCAAGATTATCAAACAACCCCCGTGGAAGTTCCACCTTCAATGTTTAATCATAAAAGTGGCAAAGATGGATGTTTGAGCTATAGTCAAGGGACAAAGCTACTGTCGGAGATGTGACATCAAAGTGGGGAAGAAATATCCCAGGCTTTATTGACTCTGCCTGCCAGTCTCCCATCATTACTTCTTGATCAGGTCCTTCCTGAAGTTGGTCAGTAGGTAAGTAGAAAAGTCCAACATATATGATGTAGTCCCTAAAATCTGAAGACACAAAGCAGATTTGAGTAGGTGAATGAGGAGTCTGGGTAGAGGAAACACCTAACATAATATATAATTTATTTAATGTCTAAGAAACTTTATGTGATAGATTACATCATTTAAAACTCCCTTTTGGTGATTTTTTAATCTTATAATCCACATTCAAGTTCCTATTCCTGTTTTTTTGATGTTGAGTTTGGCTGTGTAAATTTACTTCGGCCAATGTTAGTAAATGTGATGCATTGTTTCCTAGACAGTTTGGCTTGTCTTCTACTTTTGCTATTGCCAGGTGAACAAATCGTTAGCTTGGTTCCTCCTCAAGTATCTACTCCCTGACCCCCCCCAAAAAAAAAAAAAATAACAAAGAAACAAAAGAAAATGTTCAGCAGAGAGTCCCCAGTCAACCCATATACCTGCAGCCTGAAACAGATTTTTCACCTGTGAGTGTGAGAACAATGAATGTGTTTTAAGTCACAGAACTTTGCAGAGTTTTCTTAACAGCACAATGCTGTGCAGCTAAATGATGTAGCAAGCGTGGTGCTCAATACATGTGTCCTTTAAAATTCTGTGTTATTAAAATAGCACCCCAGATGAATTGGAAGAGCTACTTGAAACTGAGAGAACACACTGATACTGTGGTCGTTATAATTCATACTCCCTGGTGTCCAGTCTTAATTTCCATTTTTAATTGAGAGATGTGATATTGAGTATTATAAAAGCAGTGCCCTGGTAGAGACTTTTTGGCCCAGATTATTGAATAAATACTCTTTTTTTCTGCATGTGTTCTTATTTTGCTTATTAATATAATATCTGATACATATGAAATCATACTTAAATATGCCAACAGAGCATATTCATGATGTATAATGGAATCATAAATCCCCCTGCTCAATGCATGTACTAGGACATTTTCAATAATAAGACTCTAGCTCTGGTGCCCATCCTCTATTCCATTTCCCTGTCTTCTTGCTTGGTAAAAATAATATCATAAAAACAATATTATATACAGTCTTTTGTTACTTTTAAAAAATTATGTGTCTAAGATTCATCTATACTCTTATTTCTCTACTTTGTTCATTTTGTTATTGTATGATATTCAGTTGTGCTCTTGTACTCTGCTTTACTGAATAGTTTTCTTGTCCATGGAAAATTCCAAACTCTAGGTTTCCTGGGTACAGTGTTGTATAAAAGGGAATAGTCATAGAACAAAAAGGGATTATAATTTAGCCTACTTGGTTAATATCATCTTGCTGTAATATGAATAATTGTGGTTACCAATCACATGAAGGTGAATTTTTCTAATAGTTCTTGGGTACATAGGACAGATATCGAGTATATATACTGCACCCTCTCAGACTGTAAAAAGCCTGCTAAGATTGTATTATGAGGTATAATGAAGAAATCTCAGTGGATCCATCATACATGCTAATATTTATGAAAGTGAGGAAGGTAGTTTCAGCCATACTCTAAGAAAAAAAGGTGGTACTTTTCACAAAGAAAACTATACCATATTTCTAATTATTGCACAAATGCCTATAAGTACAATGAAGAGGAAACTACATATTTTACAGAAAGCTAAGCTTAGTTTTAAAAAAGAGACAATAACTCACCACCAAAGGTAGCCATTTCTACTAAGTAGAAACACTGACACTAGATATTTTGCAGCACATGCTGGAGAAAGAAACACCTCCTATAGAAATCAACTGATTAAAAATTCTGAAATAGGCTGGCTGTGGTGGCTCAGGCCTATAAACCCAGCACTCTTAGGGAAGCTGAGGCGAGGGGATCTTGTGGATCTAGGAGTTTGCGTTTGCAGTGAGCTGTGATCACACCACTTCTCTTAAGCCCAGCTAACAGAATAATACCCTATTAAAGAAAAAAAATCAGAAACAAAGTCTCTATGAGACAATGCATAAAATGTCCTTTATTTGGCAAATAGAATACCAAAATTAGAAATAGCTCTCCTAACCAGACAGTTAGGGTAGGATCATGTGAAATTTTCTTGACAGAGGGTTCATTTATGTTAATAAATTAGGAAACTGACAGTATACATAAAGAGTTTTTAATATTTCTTTTATCTGGTGGAAATGAGTAGACATTATAACCTGTCTGTATGGTGTTCACCATTTATGTGTGTGTTTGTGCATGTGCTTTAATTCCGAAGTCAAATCTAGTCACTTTCAAAAGACACTTTAGACACCATTTGAATCCTCAAGTTTAAAAAAAAAAAAAAGGCTCTAAACATCAAAATATATCTGCACAGAAATTAACTTGGTAGCCACATTCTGATTATAAGAATTGAAGTTCTGTTGCTCAAAGAAGATACTTAGATAAGCGCCCCTTCTTACATAGCGTTATGTATAAGGTACTTAATACCCTCCAATGTGCTTCAAATAGCACTGCCACATAGCTAGTCAGAAGCAGAAGCCATGGAGTTTTCAACCACTAGTTTAGTTATCTTTCATCCAAATTTATGCCTAAGCAAAATGTTGAAATTTTTCTCCTCTAAAGGTATATATTTATTTAATATACATAGCTTGCATACCTATGATGATAATTAAGATAAAACAATTTCTAAAGAGAAAGACTTTAAATTTTAACCCAAACTATCTATTTCTCAACTTTATGCCATTGATCACAACACAGGTGAGTGAGAAATGATGAATGAATAAAAAAACTTCCATGTCATTAAAGGAAAACCACCTGCAAGGCAAGCTATGTTGCTCTTAGGCAATCTGCCTCTTCTTTGCATTTATAATTGTGCATTACATTCTGTATATTCTTTGTCAAGGGCAACTAGAAGTCTTAAACATATGAAGGATTATTCTACAACGGATGCTGTTAAACAGCCTGCTTTCTGCAAATGAGCTTAAATTTTAGCTGATGGGATTTAGCATGCTCAAGGTCATTGCTTTTAATATTGACAGAACATTCCTAGAGTATGGATCCATAGAGGAGAGATGTTTGAGAACATCCTGATGTGGGATTAAAAGCACTGGTGCTGGAAGAGGTTTCCAAGGAAGACTTGTAAATCCCTCTTCCTGGAGCCTTTTGATAGACGCCTTGCAGTCTGGCATAGTGAAATGTGTCCTGCCTCAAGCAGAACTGATGATCTAATGTATAGAGAGCCCTTCCAAGACGAGGCAGAGAACTAAATGTGAGACAATACAAAGAACAAAGCCTTGTGTCAAATAAATTGTTGGGATCCTTCCTGAGGTCTCAATTCCCTGCAGCAACAGATGAATCTGGGCAATAGTTCTATGAATAAAATAAATCATCTCACAATTAACTAGGGTGTATTTTGCATTGTGCTTATTATCTTTATCATTTAATTATAATTTAAACTAGTTTTTAAAAGTAGAAAAACAGACCCTGTAGTAACAATCGTGTTACAATGATTAGAATGTCTTTCTATGAGGTATTGTGGAATGATGGTGATGATTTTATGAGGTAAATTACTATGTTTGGGACCTTCCTGGCAAGTGTAATGATAAGTACATTAGACGTTCCTAGTGTACTTTCTCTTCCTTGTACACATTTAATGAGAGGGTCTGGTTCTGCTCTGTCTTACCATCACAGTTCATACACTATTGAAACTTTTCACAGCCCTCTTAAAGAAGTGCTCATATCTCAAGCTTAGTTTTCCCACTGCTTCTACCTTAACTCGGATCTTCCAGTGTTTCTTTCCCTTTGACTACATTCTTCCAGTGCTTGTTCTATCCTCTTAAAAGCACATTAGTCCTCTGAAAAATAGGTCCCATGCTGATATTGTTTATATGCCATATAGTGCTTAATCTTCAGGCTCTTCCACAAGACATGATGCTATGAAATCACCTTCACTGTCCCTGTTTCAAACAAATCTCTGCCAGTGCAGATCAGGACTTTTAAAGTTCACTTTCTGATTTCTTTTTTTTTTTTTTTTAATTTTTTTTTTTTTTATTAAATCATACCTGTGTACATTAATGCCATCATGGGGCACCATACACTGTTTTTATAGACCATTTGACACATTTTCATCACACTGGTTAACATAGCCTTCCTGGCATTTTCTTAGTTATTGTGTTAAGACATTTACATTCTACATTTACTAAGTTTCAAATGTGTACCCTTGTAAGATGCACGAATGTCTTCCAAGCTTGAAAACATGCTGTTGCAAAAGAAAAGTGAAGCTTTTAAAGTTTGCAAAGCAGCAGGGATTCGCTTCTTTAATAGAGAACATTCCAATTTGCAATCCCAAACTGGCAATGTGGGGCGTCACATTTCCTACAATCTGTGGTGAGGCCTGCAGGTGTGACAACCCTGCCACATGTTTAAATGAGCACAACAGCTCCTCCTATACACTGCAGAATTAACAATTTATTTTTCTCGGTTCTGTTTTCTTGCTTAAGATCATTTTCAGAAACTAATTTAGAAGAATGCATTGTACTCCAAGGAATTTCTGCCTTATTTCCTTGTCTTTATGAATCTCCTAATGAATATCCCTGACCATTAACAAATAAACTTAAGTTCCATTCTCTCATGCTTTATAAAACTGCATTACATCAAAAATAAACTGGAAATCAAAGCTCAGCTCTCAAAAGAACACTGCAGATACGGTTTCTTTCGATCCACTATTCTCTGACTTCTACCTCTCATCTAAACTTAACATAGGAGATAACAACACTGCAATAGGATAGTTAAAATGACAGGACCAAAAACCCAAAACCAGTAATAGCTTGGCCAGCTGCTTTCTTTGTGATTCTGCCTAAGCTGTGCAAAGCGTCTAGGTTCCTATAAAAATAGGGTTAGTGTAATTAATAAAAGAGACCATGTCGTCTATTTAGTAGATGAGCCTCAGCAAATATTTACAAAGAAATCATTTACTAAGGCTGGGCACGGTGGCTCATGCCTTTAATTCTAGCACTCTGGGAGGCCCAGGCAGATGGAGTTTAGTTGTTTGCAAACAGCCTGAGCAAGAGAGATACCGCTTCTCTACTAAAAATAGAAAAAAACTAGCTGGGCGTTATCATGGGCACCTATAGTCCCAGCTCCTCAAGACCCTGAGGCAAGAGCATCACTTGGGCCCATGAGTTTGAGTTTGCTATGAACTATGATGATGGCACTCTACCCCTGTCTAAATAGATAAATAAATGAATAAATAACTCTATGGATCAACTTAGAAGTATAACAATGAAAAAGACAAAGTACTGATCTCAAGTGAAAAACACCATGTTAATCAGAGCTTGCATTTGTCAGATGTTGGTGTTACAATCTAGGGAGGAAGCCCACACTAAGTGATCAGGGAGCAGAACTGATCATCTTACCGTTTTTAATCATAGATAGCAAATGTGTAGTGATGCAGGTACTGAACTAAAACCATTTGAAGATAATTGTATGCTCCTTGTCTTACGAATCATGAAAAATATTATTTTTTCTTATTTCAATCCTGGAAAATATAAAAACAATTTGTGTGAATCAAATTAATGGCAGATAACAGCTCTAAAGTAATACTGTTTATTTCCAATGCTGTTAAGTAAATGTAAAATTGCCTAGCAGATAAATGCAAAGCAATATGCCTTAAATCTTCAACTATATGAAAAGGAAATTTAACATAATTCTACATTTGCTCTTTGCAGTGAAGGTGTAGTACATAAAAATCAAGGCAAAATCACTAAACAGTAATTGAGCCAACCCTACACTAGGTTTTGTTGGGAGATGGTAAAGTAAGTGAAAGCACAAATTTTAATTTTAGATACTTTATAACTGATTTGAGAGACACAGGCTTTACATTTATGAAAGTATTTCACATACTGAAATATGTTGTCATTTAAGCTTGTACACAAATTTCGCTGATTATGAGCTCCAAAATATTTAAGTGACCGAAAACGATCATTCTAAAGCAGATTTTTTTTCAGTAGAGACAGGGTTTCATTTTTTTTTTTTTGCTCTGGTTGGTCTCGAACAAACCCGCGAACTCAATCAAGCTATGCACCCACCTCAGCCTCCCAGAGTGCAGGATTGCAGGTGTGAGCCACCGTGCCTGGCCCTTGAGACATAATTTTTGAAAAAGTCTTTTCTAAATAATAAATCCTATAAACAACTCACAGAGAGGACCAGGGTTTTAGTTCCCTTTCTATCTCTCTAGTACGTACAAAAGAATTAGATCCCTATTGTATATTCTATAAATGTTGAATGGAATGTAGTTATTCTCTAAACACTTACCAAGACTCAGGTAATGAAGTACCAAGACAAAGAAGCTGTTACCCAGATGAGAAGAAAGACATTTACACAGAATTGTGGCAGAGCTGTGAAATGCTGCTGTATGAATGGTATGTAAAGGAAATAGCAATCGCTCAGAGGAGAGAATTAATGTTCTGCAAGGGGTTCTCTGTGGAAGAGATGTTATGAGATACTGGTATTTCTCACAGGGGTAAGGGGCAGGGCATTTCCAAAAAGTAAAAGGCTCAGAAATATGAAATAGTGATATTCCATTTGGGGCATGTAACTAACTCAATATAATTGGTATTTGAGCAAGTTTACTGTATTTCTGGAGGAGGCCCAAAGTTTGCAGGGTTTAGTAAAGATTGCAAATTGATGGGACATGGACCAAAAAATATCTCATGGCAGGGGACAGGATAGGTAAAATATTCAGTGTGAGGGGGGGTATCAGGAAAGACCAGCCCGCCTGGTGAAGTTCAGTGGTCCTCAGATTTCAGTGTGCACTCGGGTCGTCTTACTGTTGGACTTATTTCTTCTGCCTTCTCTCTCGCCCAGTTTCTGATTCAGTAGCTCACGAGGAGGGCTCCGTAACTTACATTTCTAACAGGTTTCCCAGTGACGCTGACACAACTGGCCTGCAAATCACATCATAAGAACCATTTATATAGAAAATAAAATCACGGAAGCCCTTCAGCACCCCTGAAGAAAGTTTATAAACGCTTAGATCAGGAATGTAAATCTTATAAATGTTAAACTATAATGCCTTCTTATACCTCACAATCCTCAGACTGCCAGTGAGCTTGAAAATGTGAATATATAATATGAAAATGAATTTACAGTTTAGAAACGACTATTGAAAATATAAAAACGCACATCTCGGGGCCAGACGGGGGCCCCTCCCTGGACAGACTCGCCGCCCTGGGCCGGGAGCCTCGGTGCTGCGCCCACCCGGCTCCAGCTCGCGTCTCCTGACTCCAGTTAGAGCAACCCGACGGCCAGGGAGGCTGAAGGGACCCTGGAAGGCCTTCAGGAGTTCCCTGAACGCCATAAAATGATCCTAGACCGATTGAATGAGCGCAAGGGCAGGGCTGGTGTACGGCCAGATTGTCGCCAGACACCGTTTTAAGGCCCAGCAGGCTGTTTTGGCTGCTTGCACTCATGCCCTTCCGCAAATTGTTTCCATATTGTAAACTCAAACATAAAATCATTGGACTACGAATTATGTATTCTAATGCGTGTTAGAAAATTGAGTATATAGGAATCACAAGGGTGCATGAAGAAAAGTGCATTGGTACTGTGCAGTTGAAGTTTGGCTTCTGGCTTTCTTTACTTTGAGCAGATATTTTTGTTTACCCCAATAGTCGCAGATGGCCATCTCTTCAATAGAAAGAGGGGTGGTGACAAAATTTCTAGAATGTTAAAAAACAACAACAACAACAAAATTCCACACCCATGTGCCTTTTTAAAACCAGCTAAACTTCTATAAAGCATCTCTGGCCTTTTAAAGTTTGTGCTGTAAGCAGCAATGTAGAGGATCCTATTTATTTTTGCTTATAATGGCAATGAGCAATTCTTTTTCTCTTAAGTTAGGTTGAAAAGTTCGTTTAATGACAGCTGAAGGGCCATTTTCAATCAGGAAAATTCATATACATTTGTGGTAAACTTTTATTTTGATGAAAAGTTGCACTAGTATTTTACCACCGGATAAAAAAAAAAGATGTGTATCATTTAAAAAATTAATGTATTTAAAATATAGTACAGAAAAAAAAACAGGTATACAATTACCAGGCTTTGTTTTGAATGACTCCTCCCCCATCTCTGATGTAAAGATCTTGTGTGATAACCTTTAAAGCCATACAAGGAGGAGTGGTAAACTGTGGACTTAAAAGTAGGGGTGTAAATGTTTTTAATCACTATTATTTGGAAAATAAAGTATAACAACCACATAAATAAACCAATGCGTTATTTTCTTTACCTGTCAAAGATTGGAAGATATTTACCTTTTTAAAGTAAACTTTAAAATTTATGTGCTTAAAAAAAAATCCATAGATCTGCGGGACATCTTACAAGGGTAAGGGTGAAACTCAGCAAATGTGAAATGTAAATGTCTTGCCACGGTAACTAGGAAAATGCCAGGAAGGCTATGTTGACTATTGGGATGAAAATGTGTCATATGGTCTATGAAGCTAGTGTATGATGCCCCATAATCATATCAATGTATGCAGCTATGATTTAACAATTAAAAAAAAAAATCCATATCTCCAAATTGTGGAGAGGAAGCGGAAAAACAGAAACGTTCATATAATGCTGGCAGAAATGTGAACTGGCACAACACTTTGGAAAGTTATTTGGTAGTATCTAGGAAACCTAAGTATGTTCATAAGTTAAGATCAGCAATCCTAGTGTATTTCTCAGAATGACTGTGCACATGGAGACCTGTAAAAGAAAATTCTTTTGGGATTGTAATGGCATCTCTCTCCCTCTCTCCCTTACTCTCACCATTATCTGTCCATCCATCTATCTAGAGATAGTTATGTGCATACATGCACATACATATCAACAGAATATAAATGAATAAATAATTTTATATATGGGTTTTCATTGGATAATTTTTAAACTAAACATGAATTAAGCATTATTAAGCAGCATGGATAAAACTCAAGAAAAAGTTAAAGAAAGAATAATATGTAATAATATGTAAATGTGCAAAAAATCCTGTATATTAATTATGAAATTACACACATATGGCCCATGTATAAAACTACATGGATGGCGTATGACAAATTCAGAAATGATTACCTTTGCAACGTTAGAGAATGACATTGGAGACGAGAATAGGGGCTTACGTTGTGTCAGTAGTTATTTTTTAAGCTAGGTGTTAGATGCATGAAATTCGTCTGTTATATTGTCATCTATATTTGTAATGCAAGAGTTTGTTTATATGGTAGAACTTCTGTAAGTAGATCATTCAAGAAACTTTAGCAAACTGGTCAAGGTAGGGAGGTGGCCAACACATGGTACATGTCCAGTCTGTGAAAATTAGGTCAATTTCAGGAGGTGGTCAAGAGAGGGAGGTGTTCAGCTCTGGAGGTTCTACTGTAATTCTAAGAATAGTAATACCATAAAGAAAATGATGTTTTAATAATAATATAATAAATTATATTATACAGAATGGATTGAGTTGAAGGGAAAAGAGTAAAACAGGCACTAAAGGTACCTGTTGAGAGGATACTCTTCAGATTTGCTTTATAAACGCTGAATTTCTTGTTATTTCTCTGATATGACCTTTCTGTACAATGCTTAGCACAGCAATCCTCTTGACATTATTGTCAGTAGAGTATTTGTTCAGTAGTTTTTATAAAGTCAAAAGTCATTGATTTTATTATTAACCATTTTCCAATCAATTGAATTTGTGTTTGAGGGCCTGATAAAACCAGCAAGGCTTAATATCCTTAATATCCTGAGGTGATGAATGGGTGGTGAAGGGGGAAACTCAATAATACTTGATTCTTTAAAGTTATTGTAGGTAATAAATTATATTTTTTCTTTAAGCATTTCATAATTTTACTCTGCATAGATATGTCTAGCCAATATTGTCAAAAAGTAGCTTCATTTGTAAAATTAATTTAATATTCTAATGTTGTCATTGATGAGATAAGGTAGACATGAAATAATCTTTAGAAAGAATAAAAAAGTCAGTAAACGAATCACTTATGTGTAACTTTTAAAGTTTTCTACTGTATGTCTTTCTGTTTACTCTCATTATTTTCATTTCTCAATGATTTTTGAGTATCAGTAGTCACATTAAGACTGGTAAATTAGGTGATTAGTTGTCAAAATTCAGTGATTTAAGCCTTGCCAGAAACTAGTGAGCAATGAAATCAGCCTTGGCTCATGCTCTGGATTAATCCCATTACGGCTTTTTAAAAATTAATGTCAATTAATTTGACTTCCACATTAGGAAAAATAACTTTCTCTCCTATTAGCTATTGCTAAGGTGAGCAGTGGTGTAATTTTTATTGTAAGCCTGGCAAATAGAGCACTCAAGAAAACAAAGTTTATGCTATGTAATCACATAATGCTTTCCAACATCTAACATAAGTCACCTTTGAACTACAGCTCTTTTGGAGTAATCACAGAGCTGTTTCCCTATTTGAGTTTCATCTATGATTTTAGAAAATGTCCAAAGTAGTGATGATAAAGTCAAAACAATTTCCATGGTGTCTGATAACCAGAGAATGTTTGCAAACTTGTAGTTAAATGTAACGAAGTAAAACACACTTAACAAGATATTATAATGATTATGATGATAATGACAGAGATTTGAATGCTGAGGTCAGAATTGATAATTGGAAGTATAGGCCAAATTGAATATTGAATTATAGACTTTAACTTGAGCAATCATTTAATCATCTGTGTTAAAAGAATATTAAATAACTGTAGATGAACAATGAAGAGAAAATGCTCAAATAAGGCAGCACAGTGTGCAGGTCAAGAACTTGACTGTAGGAAGTAAACTCTGAGGGTCGGAACTCTGGCACTGCCACTTACTGGCTGCGTGACCCTGTGCATGTCACCTCGTCCTCTGCTGCCTCCCTTTCCTCACATGTAAAAGGAGGATAATGATAGCAAATTAAACGTCTTAATGTCCATAAAGCACTTAAAACAATAACTGGAAGGCAGTAAATATGAATCAAATGTTTCATAATCAAATAAATTCTCATTTAATAAAAAGGATCTAGGATGGATAAACCTGATACAGAGAATATCAGTCTTAGTATTTAATATTATGCAAGTTCTTTAACTCTCCTACTCAGTTTGAATCTGCAAGCACCACTCCCCTTTATTTCCTGATTATTCTCCAAATTTGATATAAACTCTATAGATTCATTAATAAAGGGATTTAAATAGTAAATAATTACTTTATAACAAAACACTTCTTGCTGGATAATTATTCCAACACTGGTTTCTAGAAAATATAATCAATAAATTATGCTTCTTTGTCTATGATAAAATACCAACAATTGGCATATATATACTTCTTATCAAGTAGGACCCCTACACTACTTCATCACTTAATTTGAATTGAGGGCTTTATAAAAATTCTATTATCTGTTTTAAATTTCACTTAGGAGAAATGAATTTAAGAAATGTAATGTACCACATGGTGACTGTAATTAAAATATTGTGTTCTCAAAAATCACTAAAAGAGTAAACATGATGTGTTCTTATCAAAAAATAACTATATGAGGTGATATGCATTGTAATTAGCTGAATTTAGTTATTCCACAATGTAGACATACTTTAAGAGTTCACATTGTATGTGATAAATATATACAATTTTATCTGGCAATTTAAAAACTTAAAAAGATACTCATATTTCAACTTACTTGCCAGAATTAAATACAAGTCCAAGAAGTACAATCATACTATTTCTTTTTTTTTTTTTTGGCTTGGGCAGGGTTTGAACCCACCACCTCCAGTATATGGGACTAGTACCCTACTCCTTTGAGCCACAGGTGCCACCCAATCCTACTATTTTTTTTAAAGAAGGACATAATTGGCTATTTGAGTGTACCATCAATGATAACCATACTTTGTGTAAATGTAAAATACAAATATGAGATCACATAAAAATTATATCATCTTTAACATTCTCCTTCCTGCCCATAAACGTCCATTAAATTGTAGAGTTATAGACCCCTTTTTATCTCTGGGAGAAATAGGGAAATTAAATCTGAAATTCATCAGGTAGAACAGCCTTTATGTTACTAAATTTGTGTTTAGAGCCTGGCCTTGATGTTGGCCTCTTGGGCACCTCATTGCAAACCAGGGCTTGACCCCCAGGACTTGTAGGACTAGCCTATGACAGTTTCTCCCACAGCTTCTTCAGTTGCCTGATGTGCACCTAGCATAAGAATTAATACTTATTCAGTAATAATTATGTGTCAGTTACTGCTTAAAATATTTTGCATAAAGTAACTCATGTTAACCTCACAAAACCTTTGAAGTTGCCATTATTTATTTATTTATTTATTTATTTATTTATTTGTAGAGACAGAGTCTCACTTTATCACCCTTGGTAGAGTGCTGTAGTGTCACAGCTCACAGCAATCTCCAACTCCTGGGCTTAGATGATTGTCTTCCCTCAGCCTCCCGAGTAGCTGGGACTACAGGCGCCAGCCACAACATCCGACTATTTTTTGTTGCAGTTTGGCTGGGGCTGGGTCTGAACCCACCACCCTCGGTATATGGGGCTGGCGCCCTACCCACTGAGTGACAGGTGCCGTCCTGCCAATATTATTCTAAAAACTGTGACAAAGAACAAGTTAAGTAACTTGATCAAAATCATAGGAAATGTGGCAAATTTGGTATTTCAACTGAGGCAATTCAACTTCAGAAGCCAGTTTTAATCTCTGGAGTACACTGCATTTTTCACATTTCGTCCATTGGATTTAAGCCAATTTAAGGCCTAGTGCAACTTCCCGAGCCTGACTAGAAGCAGATCCATCGAGCTACTTCCGCGTAGCAACGACTCAGCAAGACCCGGCCTGAAACTGCCTCTACCTAGATACAGCCAATGTGGTACCATACCACTGGCCCGACCCTGTCACTCACCTCTTCACCCGCCTTCTTTCCCTGCCCCTTCTCCACAATAAAAAAATAAATAAATAAATAAATAAATAAATAAATAAAAAAAGAACTACCGTAAGACCCAATGATTATACACATGGGCAATTATCCCAAAGAAATAAAATTGTATGTTTACACAAAAAAAAAAAATAAATAAATAAATGGGTTACATTACAAATAGATTAAGGGAAAAACCTATATGATTATCTCAATAGATCTACTAAAAGCATTTGATAAAATTCAACATCCTTTCATGATGAAAAAAACTCCTAATGAACTATGAATAGAATGACTATACCTAAAATTAACGAAGATTGTATGTGAGAAACCCACAGCTAACATCATACTGAATGAAGAAGATTTAGAAGAATTTACTCTAAGAAGTAGAAGAAAACAACAATGCCTTCTTTCACCGCTCTTATTCAACACAGTACTTAAAGTACTAGCAAGAGCAATCAGACAAGAGAAAGAAATAAATGCATACTAATTTTAAAGCAGGAAGTCAAATTATCCCTGCTTGCTGATGATATGATCTTTTATCTAGGAAAACCTAAAGACTTCACAAAAAGCTCTTAGATTTTGTAAGTGAATTCAGGAAAGTTTTAGGATACAAAAACAATGTACAAAAATCAGAAGAATTTCTATATAATCCTAATAATCTACTTGAGAAATCAAGAAGGCAATCTCATTTGCAGTAGCTACCAAATAAATTGGGATACCTAGGAATAAATTCAACCAAAGATGTGAAAGAGCTCTACAAGGAAAATTACAAAACACCAATGAAAGAAATTGTAGGTAACACAAATAAATGGGAAAACCATCCCATGCTTATGGATCTGAAGGATTTATATCATTAAAATGACTATACTGCCCAAATAAATCTATAGATTGAAACAATCCCTATCAAAATACAAAGGTCATTTAGAAGAAACAATCATAAAAGTCACATAGAACTAAAAAAGCGCCCATATAGTCAAAGTAATCCAGAACAAAAGGAGCAATGCTGAAGGTATTAACAGTAACTGGATTATATTATGAGGCTAGAATAACTAAAATAGTATAAAATAGTATAAAATAGTATAGTACTGGTATAAAAATAGACACATAGATGAAGGAAATAGGATAAAGAACCAGAAATAAAGGCACATATTTATAGCTAACTGTTCTTTGACAAAGTGAAATAGAGTATACATTAGAGAAAAGGCACCCTCTTCAATAATTGGTGCTGGGAAAATTGGATTTCTAATATGCAAAAGTATGATAAACTGGACCTCTCTCACCATATACAAGAATAAACTCAAGTTGGGTAAAACACTTAAACATAAGACTCAAAATATACAAATATGCAAAATATACGAATATACAAATACAAGAAGATATCCTAGAGAAAACTCTTCCAGACATTAGTTTAGGCAAGGAACATTTGAGTAAGACCTCAAAAGCACTAGCAACAAAAAAGCAAAAATAGACAAATGAAACATAATTAAACTAGAAATCTTTTGCACAACAAAAGAAGTAATCAACATAAATAATCTTCCATAGCCTGCAGAATGGAAGAAAATACTTGCAAACTATTCATCTAGCAGGGAGCTAATATTCAGAATATACAAGGAACTCAAACAATTCAGCAACAATAATCTCATTAAAAAGTAGGCAAAGGACATGAACAGAGATTTCTTAAAAGAGGAAGTACAAATGGTCAATAGGTATATGAAAAAATGTTCAATATCACTAACCATCAGAGACATGCAAATCAAAACTATGATGAGATATAATCTTACTCTGGTCAGAACAGCTACCATTAAAAAGAAAAAAGAAAAATCATATCCTGGCAAAGATTCAGAAAAAAAGGAACTCTTTCTATATTTAATTCATAGATGATGTACCATATGTTATGCTAGACACTGGAGGAAGAGAAAGAAAATCCAAACTTTAGTAATTACTATATATTTTTCAAAAATGAAATTGAGTAGTTACCATAATGTTAACTCCATCTCTTATCTTTCCACCTCTCTTCTTTTGGTATCTTGACTCCAAAAGGACTAAGATGCCCCTGGTTCTAGCACGGTATCCCCATTCCCCAAAATGTTCCATGTTTACGTCCATGTTTACGTGCCTGGGTCAATCATTATTATCACTCCCTTGTACACACTTACTCCTTTGCCCTCTCTCACTGCTTCACATTTCTTTGGCAAAAGATCATTCGGGTTAAATCCTACTCTGTCTACTCTGTGCCTGCACCCACACAGCTGAATGGTGCTGTAATAATATTACATGCACAGCCATTGTTCTCAAAGGGACCATCACTACTGTGTATCCTGGCCGATCCCCTCCTCCCTCATTCCCACAGAAGATTATTTCATACTTTCTTTTTTCCAAAATTCCCTTTCTCACTCTCACTTTTAGTTCATGATCTTCCTTCCTATTTTCTCAAGAAAATAGAAGCAACAGAAGAAAAACATCATCTAGAACTATGCTGGAAGAACTATGCATATAGTAGCAGTCAAAACATGTTTGCTAGACAAAAACTCTCCTGGATGTAGACTTGTTTAACACCTGGAAAATGGAGATAGAGCACATTTAATGTTGTAAAAGAATTTAATGTATCAAAGAAACAGCACAAGGTGTTTGTTGAGAGAAAATCTTTGTCTAGAGAGTTAGTAATTTGAGACTATTAGCTGAAATAAAACATTAATTTTTATTTTGGAGAAGTTCTGAAGCGGAATCAAGCTTTTCTTTTTTCTTTTTTTTTTTTTTTTTTCCTTTACAAGTCAGACTGTGATAAAGAATATGGTAAATGGAACTTACCTGGAATACTTGGCTTAGTGAATTGGAGTTCATAGGAGCATGGCACAGAGGCTGGTGTGAAACAGTGGTTCAAAAATAAGAACTTGTGTGCTATGGTTTCAGGTCATTCACCAAATATAATATTAAGAGCTAACACCTAAAGATAAATCTTACAACAATGTAATTTATTAAATGCAGAAAAATTGGGCTATATATTAATGAAAGGCAATTCTCAGAAGTCATTTACTCTGAAGATGAATATGATTGCAAGAAATAATGCTAGTTAGAATGGAGGAAAAGCATCATAACTTCATCTGCCTTTGTCTTTGGTGGTAACCAGCTACTTGAGACCTATAAATTTGAATTCTTCATTTAGCAAGATGCTCTGTATTTGCCTAAAGCCTTCTGCCTGTTTCTGGCCTTCTAATGAATGATAAAAGGTTGAGTTGACTTTGCAGCAATATTTTCTCAAACATCTTGATTTGTAGCATTTGCCAATTTCTTTAGTGTAAATACTCCTATCAGGGCCAATTTCAAGCTATTGACATGATGACCACAAAGTTGAGGAGAGAGGCATAGAATCGGGCCTGTAAGAGCCAGCTTCAGCACATCACCAGAGGGGTAAGTCAATAGGCTTGATTTCTATTCCTGATCCTCATGACAAATTGAGGGCTTCTTTCTAGGCAATGAAATAAAATGGTAAAGAGAAACTAATATTGTAGAAATTGTGAGTGAGAGAGAAGAAATAATGAGACAAAGAAAAACAGATTTATCTTTATGGTTGACAGAGAGATAAGAAGCAAACAGGGTCCCCAGAATTAGGCAAGTCTTCTGTGAAGCTGAAGTAGAGGCTCTCTAGGCCACCCTCTTGGCATGTGCCAGAGTCCACACTCCTCCTTCAACTGCCTTTCCAGATTTTGATGACCTTCCAGTGTTGAAATGCTGATGAGTGTGGACTCCCCCTAGCCCCCGCTTTTGATAAGCAAAGTACATTACAAACTTTTTTTGAATGAATATATATATTCATTACCCATATATCATACATATTCATATTTATTTATACATGTCCATATATAACATTTATGAATATACATAATCAATCACAGATTTTACATATGTAAAATATGGCCCCTCTGTTTCTCTCTCTTTTTTATTCACATTTCCTTCTCTTTATAAACATCCACTTAAAACTGTTCTCATATCCACTTAAAAGTGTTCTCTTAAAAGTGATCTCTTATATGTCTCCTAATCCACAGCTTACATTTCCTCTTGCTGTTTCTCCTTACATTATTGGTTGTAGTAATCCACACGTAGTAGGTAGCTTTCCATAAAGAACCAACACATGTGAAAATTGGTTTCTACTCAAGAGCACATGGATCTTTGTTGGGGTACAAATGGAGTTAAGTAACAAAAAAGAAAAAGAAAAGAATAACTTCTATTGAGTTAAAATACCAAGCAATAATTTTTTAAGATGTCTCATTGAGCTGAATTTGGGTGAAAATCAACTAAGATAAAGACTTTGTTTATAACTGGTATTTTTATTTGTTTAATAACTTTCGGTGTGTCTTTGCATTCAAAGTGTTTTTTTGTTTTTTTTTTTTTAACTCATTTTTAAACTCTGCCTCAACTTTTCTTCCTTCCTTGGATGTGCTCCATTTACTATGGTTTATAGATTATATGTGCACATATATTTATACCTTTGAAATATATTTCCTAAATTCTTATGTCAATTAGATAGTAAATTGTATGGGAGTGGGGAGTATTCAATAAGGAAATCTTTGCATTTCCTATAGAAACATACTAACAGCAATTTTTTAGAGTTAGTTTATTTTTAAACATATATGCTAATAGTAAACTTATATGAAAGTATTGCTTCAAGATTTTTAAGGGAGTCTGTGGCTTGCCCAAACACATAAATTTTAACAACATCTTTCAATCCTGCCAAATCTCATTGACTATATTGCCAAGTCAGTGTTCATAACACTAATTTACTATTCTACAAAGGTAGTGCACCTTAAATGTTATTAGGGGAAAGTATAATATATTTGATTTTGCTTTATGAGTCTCACATTGCTTGTAATTCAGTAGGGCTACCACATTTTCTGGGCAGGCTATCAAATAGGATGTTGTAATGATTTGCTTGACTAGTAGAGTAGATGAAAAAATATCAGTTCTGTATGTAGCTGTTCTATTTTTGAATTTGAAATTTGCACAGTTTGAAGCCATTTATTCCTCCATGGTTCTTTTTAAAATGTAAAATTATTGTTTTGAATTTTAAAGACTTAAACATACTATAAAAAATCAATTAAGTAAATGGCTAAAATAGTGTGAACATCAGAGAACAAAAGAGAAGGCTTGTATTTAATTTGAAAATGCCATGAAAGGGGCTATAGTAGAATGCAAAGATTTTGGGCCTGATAAAAAGAAAACATAGGTTTTACTTATAACTGACATAGTCAGGATACTTGAGTGTCTCAATTTTCTGTCTGCACTGCTTTTCAGTTCACAGAAATGTTGAGATTTTTTTTCTCATAAAATGTTATTTATCAAAATTATCTTTGGAATCATACATTCCATTTGAAGGATATATACAGACTCAGAACATATCAGTAGGTTTATTTCCTTTCTAAATAGATGGAAAGATAATTCTGTTCATAACACTGGTATATCAGTGTCTCACAGCTGTGTTCATATCAATGTATGGTGGTGTCTTCCTTAATGGTGTTCATTGTTGCTGTATGTTTTTGTGTGCTATTACAAGAATGTTGGAACTTTAATTAGAATATTGAACAAACATTAAATTTCTTGTTAAACTTGGGAAGAGTAGTAGTGAAAGCAGGGACAAGTTAGTCCAAGTTTATGGGAATAATACCATCAGGAAAAGAGTAGTGTACAAATAGAATAAACATTTTCTCAGGGGAGATAAAATGTCACTGATGAAGAGTGTTAAGGACAGCCCATAACAAGCAGAACTGATGAAAGCATTGCAAGAATTTATCAAATTATGCATCAAAATCATCAGCTGACTGTGAGAAGCATAGCAGACCATGTAAACAGTTCAAGATAGAGACACAGTTAAGAAATTCTTCACTAAAAATGTGGCATGAGAAAGGTGTGTTCAAACATGATCACAATGGAGCCCATCAATGGAACAAAGCAAAAGAGAGTTGAAGTTTGCCAAAGCCTTTTGGAGAGGCAAGATTATGTTTTGGGCCATATTATCACTTGTGATGAAACATGGTTGTACCAATTCAACCCTGAAACAAAGCATCAAAGTGCACAATGGAACTCTTGTCAATTCTTCATGACCAAAAATTTTATCAGTCCACATCAATAGTCAAAACAATGTTGCTAAACTTTTTTGATGTTAAAGATATTGTTCATTATGAATTTGCACCAACTGGACAGTTAACCAAGTTTACTATTTGGAAGTGCTGAAAAGCCTACATGGAAAAGTAGGCTTTTCACCAACAACTCATGGCTCTTGCATCATAATAGTGTACCAGCTTACACAGCATTATCTGTGAGAGAATTTTTAGCCAGTAAACAAATAACTGTATTGGATCACCCTCTCTACTCACCTGACCTGGCCCCCATGACTTTTTTCTTTACCTGTAGGTAAAGGAAATGTTGAAAGGAAGATATTTTATTAACATCCAGGAAAGCTCTGATGGCCATTCCAGAAAGTGTTCCAAAATTGCTTTGAAGTGAACTAGGCACTGGTATCAGTGCATAGCTTTCCAGGGGGAATATTTCAAAGGTGACTATAGTTGATATTCAGCTTGAGGTATGTAGCACTTTTTCTAGGATAAGTTCATGAACCTAATTGTCAGATTGAATACAATCCCTATCAACATTCCAATGTCATTTTTCACAGAAATAGAAAAAATAATCCTAAAATTATTATGGAACTACAACCGACTCTGAATTACTAAAGCTATATTTTCAAAAAAAAAAGTTGGAGGCAACACAACTTGACTTCCAAATCTATTACAAAGCTATAGTAACCAAAACAACATGGTTCTGGCATAAAAACAGACATGTTAGTCAATTGAACCAAATAGAAATCCCAGAAGTAAACCCACAGATTTATGGTCAATTAATTTTCAACAAAGATGCCAAGAACATAAAAAGCATAGTTTCTTCAATAATGGTGTTGAAAAAGTAGATACCCACATACTTAAAAATGAAATTGGATGCTTATCTCACACCATATTCAAAAATGAACTCAAAGTGGATTAAAGACCTGAAACTATGAAATGACTAAAATAAAACATTGGGGAAATGGTCTACAACATTGGACTGGGAAAAATATTTCTTGGATATGACCCAAAAAGTACAGGCAACAAAAGCAAAACTAAAGAAATGGAATTGCATAAAACTAGAAAGCTTCTTCACAGCAAAGGAAAATATGAATATTGAAGAGAACCTATGGATTGGGAGAAAATACTTGCAAATCATGTATCTAATAAGGAGCTGATATATAAAATACATGTACGTACGGAGCCCAAAGAAACCAATACCTCATTTAAAAGCACAATATTTTTGAAGAGATATTTCAAAAAAAAAAAAAAAAAAAAAAAAAAAAGACATACAAACGACCAGCAGATATATTTAAAAATACTCATAATGACTAATCATCAGGGAAATGCAAATTAAATCCACAATGAAAGATCACCTCATACCTGTGATATTGTCCATTTTCAAAAAGATAATTAAGTGTGGGCAAGGATGTGGAGAAAAGGGAACCTTTGTACATATTTGGTAGAAATATAAATTAATAGAACCATTATGGAAAGCACTATTGAGATTCCTCAAAAAACTAAAAATAGAATTACCATATGATCTAGCAATCCCACTCCTTTGTATATATCCAAAGGAAATGAAATAAGTGTGTTGAAGAGATAACTATATTGCCATGTTCACTGCAGCATTATTCACAGTAGCCAAGATTTGGAACCAACCTAAGTGTCAATAAACTAATGAATGGATGTATCACTTCTCAGCCTTTTGGTTAAGATCAAGAATAGTAATAAATGGATGAATAAAGAAAATATGTATCTATGTGTATACACACACATAATGGAATACTATTCAGCCTTTAAAAAAGAAGGAAATCCTATCACTTGCGACAACATGGATGAAACTTGAGGATACTATGCTACGAAAAATAAGGCAAGCATAGATAGACAAATGCTGCATGATCTCACTTAATCTGAAAAAAGTTAGCATCTAAAAAAGTTAAATTCATGGAAAGTAGAGTAGAATCTTAGTTGCCAGAGGCTGAGAGAAAAGAATGAATGGGGAAAGTGGAGATATTGATCAAAACATACAAAGTTTCAGGCAGACAGTATAAATAAGTTTAGGGGTGTATTATGCAGAATGGGAACTATAATTAATAATTATTGTATATTTCAAAGTTGCTTAAAGATTAGATTTTAAATGTTCTCACCATTAAAATTTTTTTAGTACACAGGTGATGGGCACACTCACCAGCTTGATCCAGCCATTCTACGATGTAGACATACATCAAAACATCACATCATACCCCATAAATATGTACAATTATGATCTCTCAATTAAAAATAAAACAAAAATTTGAAAAAAAAAGTAATGTCACATAGTCAAAAAACTATTATCGTGGATAATAGTTCCAATAGAAGGAGGCAAAGGTGGATGGATGGAGGGAACCTGTTAAGGGCCGACACTGTTAATCAGTGAGAATTGACAATGGTCTGTAAGACCAGAGAGAGGGTCAAAGAAAGTGAGAAGTGGTAGAAATCTGGATATACAGGGTGGACATAAAGTTCGTGTGCAGCTTAAAGTAGTTTAACATAGTAAACTGCACACTATTTTAAATTGCACATGAACTTTATGGATGCCCTGTTTATTTTAAAATAGAGCCAAAGAGATTTCCAGGTAGATTCAAAAAGGGTTGTGAGAGAAAGAAAAGATTCCAGAGATGTTGGCTTGGATGTGGAGGAAAGGGCACACTTCTACACTGCTGGTGGGAATGCCCACTAATACGTCCCTTCTGGAAGGATGTTTGGAGAATACTTAGAGACCTAAAAATAGACCTGCCTTTCAATCCTATAATTCCTCTTCT